>FN648689.1:0-50037 GCA_000310025.1 Ectocarpus siliculosus | reverse complement strand
AAACCCCTGTCCGGGAAAAACCCGGCGGCCCCCCCCCCCGTTTTTGAGGCCTGGGGGGTAAAATTTTTAAAGATTCGGGAAAGCCCGCATTTGGAGCCCCCCCCCCCCCCCCCCCCCCCGCCCGCCGCCCACAGGCCTGTCGATCCTGTTGATCCCGTTCTCGTTCGACTTTGTCGACGCCGTGTGCATCGCGATGGTGCTCGGCTTCTTGTGCGAGGCTGGCGACAAGGCGGTCGTGCGACTCGGCACCCGCGTGGGCGGCAGCAAAGTGGTCGTCCTCGCTGCGGACGAGGGCGAGCCAGAGACGGATTGCGAGGTCGGGGAGACAACGGGCAAGACCGTCCCCTATGGACTAGATGCTTCGAGAAAAAATTCCGCCAGCACAGCAACCGTTCCCCTCACCAGGAGGCATAGCACGGGCCGCCTTTACTTGACCCCTACGTCGCCGTTACGCGGACACGGGGACGCTAGGGACGCTTCAGGCAGCAATTTGCCGCGCTCGGCTCGCACTTCCAGCAACTTGCTTCAGAAGGTATCTTCCCTTTACTCGAGCCGGCCCTTCTCTAAACTCACGTTAATAAAATCTGGGGCAGCTCTGCACCCCGGTAGTGACCTCGGCGAAGAGACGGTGATACCTTCCGCGCATGATGATGACACCGGTTCTGTACACTGGGGACTCGCTCTTGTTGGGCTGGTGCAGCTGTTGATGTCGGCCGCTGATGACTACGTCTCCGACGTATAGGCCAGTCACACCGGAGCTAGCTTCCAAAAAACGTCAGCGCAGGAAGCTTTAAACGGCCGCTGGGGGGGCAAAAGGTCGGGGAGCGAGAAGACGTTCAAAGTGGAGAGAGAATGCATCACAACCAGCTCGTCGTTCGGTCGTCCGTGCTTGGGGGCTTTCTGACGCGCAGCTGGAGAGGAAGGGTTCGACTATTTACTGTACGGATTTCCGGGGTCCTGTTAGGAAGGTCGACTCGCCCGAGTTCAAGCGCAAGGGGTTGCGGAACACATGATTGGATCTGGGAAGACGGCACATATGGAAGGGGTTTCGAAACACATCATTGGGTCTGTGATTAACTGCACATACATGTGGAAGGGGTTGCGGAACACATGATTGGATCTGGGATCAACCCTACATGTACAAGGGGTTGCGGAAGACATGGTTGGATCTGAGAATATCTGCACATGCTCAACGGCATTGCAGAGGGTTCTGGTCGGTGTAAAAGGGAGACTCGAACCCTAATGAAAGCAGCGTAGATTCACTGCCTAAACGTAGCACGACACCACGGAGGTCATAGTGTGCGCTTGGTACAGCTTATTCATCGAAGTGGCCTTCTTGATTCGGCCGAAATAAAAACGAATCAAACGACGAATAAGGAGAGACGTGATCCTGAGGTTCAGGTCACAACATTACTGTAGTAAGTAGCAGGAGGACAGGAGTGGGATATATTGCGCTGAGGAACCATAATGTTTTGGGCGCTCCGTAGTTGTGGCGTGTGTCACCGCCTTCGGAGGGTGTCATATTTATGCAACAGCGCGTCCTCCGGAATGATGCAGTGCCGACAGTATGGGTGGGGTGGGCCGTCTATCCCAAGCGTCCCACCTAAGGCTCCGCGGAAATATGTAGGAGAAGCATACAGGGGTTTAACGCCTACTACTCAGCTCTAGTCCCGGCACATGACTTCACAATATGACCCGTGATTTCGGCTTGCTCTTGCTTGGCTCTTGGACTGCCTGTTGGAGCCTGGACTCCACGTTGCGTATCGGGGTATTGTTCCGCCGTTCCGACAAATGAGGGCACCTTTACTAGAGGGGATTTCGATACAAGAGGGTCGAAATCGGTTATCCCGGATTCGACGCGCTATTATTGTTTAGCTCTCGGCACCCTCTTTTCCGGTGCAAGGGGGGGCTCAAATATCGGAGGCTAGGGAACCTTTGTCACACCAACCTCTTGTGTCGAAGCCAAGACTGTTTTGAGAAGATGCGGTTCTTAGTGATTAGGTTATTAGTGATTACGCGTCAGCTTGTTCTTGAGGATTGTTTGCTCGTGGTGCCCGCATTTGCACTACACTTACTTGCAGGAGTTGGCGGGAAGATACATCATGTTGCACGGGAATCTTATTAGGGAGTAACAAGCAAATCCTTGCGTAGTCATGGATGATGGTACTTGATGATGGGAGACGGACAAGGACGTCGGAGCCGCTCGAGAATGATGCGGTGGCCCTAAGTCAGGAGACGAGTGGGTGGAACCATGATGGTTGGTCATGCAGGTATTCGAGCTGGCTCTGCGCGAGGGTGTTGCCTGCCACGTTTAATGCACCGGGGGAGGGGTGGGCTCTTTTCGCAGTCAGTAGAATATCGGCTGTGCACGGGTTCGCTGTAAAGTCGTGCGACAGGAGGGGAAACGACGGGGAATAATCCTCGGCCATGTATAGACTACAGCTTGCGGGTTCGAAAACAAAAAAAAACGTATGTAGGCGTTCCTCTATACACTACCTACCCTTGATTCCCTCATGTCGTAACACTGTGCGTGACAGTGTTTGGTTTATGTTGAGGCCAGAACTTGGTATTTGATTGACTGACTGTGGCTTGCGAGCACATGTATGTACAACAAGCCCATATACACTGAATGTTTTTGAACGGTTGTTTCGTTCGGTTTTTCTTGGGCAGTTGGCCTATGACCACGGAAGGCACCGGCGTCTGCTGGAGGACCGGTACGGTTCTTTGAAGGTGCTGTGGGCAGAAATAAATCTGAAACGGTACATGTACCGTGACTTCAGCGACGATTGAATGCGGGACACGATTTCGTGAGAACTCAACGAATTCGACGTCTTAACGTCTGACGAGGGAAAGAAACGGCCGAATCATCTGAAGTGGACGACCCGAGATCTTTTCCCACTCCGGACAGTGGTAAACAAGAGCTGTTTTGCTTCCAAGTCTCCAAGTTTCCAAATCCATCCGTAGACCATCCATCCGTAGACCATACAACCTCGATTTGCGGCCGAGAAAAAGTCGTTTGGAAGTTTGGAAGGAAGCAGAACAGCTGCTTTGATAACGGCCCTCAGCAACTATCCGTCATTGATCATTTCCTTCCTCGTCGGAGCAAATGAACTGTGGCGATAATTGTTAATTGGTGGCAGTTCTATCCGGCGGTAAGGTCTAGGCGGTGGTATCGTTCGACGGTGATTCGCTTTGGCGGGACCACGATTCACCAAGAAGCATCATGATGTACCATGATGCTCTCCGAGGGACACATTAAGAATCCACGGGTGCACCCATGTGGAGAGATGATTCTCATCACCGGAGGAGTCGGCGGTTTTTCGCTTTGTCGATTCGTAGAAACCCTCCACGGAATGCATGGGCCACGATCAAAACCTTTTTACTCCCACACTTGGGGTGCGCCACACGTGCGACGATATCTTGGACCTGTTGCGAACGTAAGGTGCTATCGAGACCTCACAGCAATGAGAGGGACAGCACGACGATTGCCCCGCCAAGACCGACCGAAAACACTTAGCTGGTCATCGCAACAAACGGCGGGTGTTATTTACGAAACGTACACGCAAACAAACACAGGGAGAACGGGCGGTGGCCGAGAACAAACGGGCGGAGCTTTGACAAGGGACCTCCGAGGCCAAGGTACAGTACCTCAAGCACCGAAGCCAACCAACAGTCGGCACGGCCCGAACATTGACTGCGTCCGTCTGGTAGCAACCAATCGATCATTTTTCTGTGACCAGGAGTCGGATCACCTCCATTGAAAAGCTAAAACTGTCAGCAGAATCGGAACTCCAAGAAGAGAGGAAAAAAACCAGCGGTGTTTTGTTTCACCGTTCGGTGTATTTTTTCAGGTTCATTTCTCGGGTTATTTTTCCCCGGATACATAGCATTGAGCCTCAACAGAAAACTAAAAGTCGAGACAGCGTGAGACGTGCGCGCAAGGCCCCGTGCACATAGCACCGCTACTCTCGTCCAGTGGCTTTCGCAGTTTTTTTCGATCATGTAGACATGTTGGATAAAGCACGAAATCGGGGGAGTTACGTGAGGGTTTTGTGGTACAAGGTTTAGCGATACTTGGGTCTGCGTACCCCCCTCCCTGTTAAATTTCCTCGTAAACACTTTTTTATTGCGAATAGGGGTACGCAGAGCCGATCATCCCTAACCCTAACGCTAACCCTATAACCCAACCTCCCCGATTGCATGCTACAACTATATCCAACATGTTAACAAAAATGGAAACATCCTGCGAAGGCTACTGCTCCTGTCCTACCATCCCCCGCCTCGGGGCTCGAGCGGCATCGCCTCCACGCAAGCCGACAGCAGCGACTCCAACCTTTCTCTGTTCGCCACCCTCGATCGCTCAAGCGCGCTGCTCCCCGCCCACTCCATCCCCGCTCCCTTGCCGGCGTTTCGGTCCCAAAGAGCGGATTCTGCTGGGGATGAACTTCCCGCTAACAGCTGCGTCTCACTACAGCCAACCTCTTCTACGGCCGATGTGGACGGAAACGCCTGTCTGGTGTGCGACGCCGGCGGGCGATGTCGTCGTTGTTGTTGTTGTTGTTGTCGCTCTGGCATTGGCTGGTGCTGGTGCTGGTGCTGGTGCTGGTGCTGGTGCTGCTGCCGCTGCCACTGCCGCTGCCGCTGTATTCGCTGCTCTTCCAGGGTGGTCGTCAGCGCAGTTTCCCCAAGTCGCAAATCAATCCCCTCCGCCAACCGCCGCAGACCTCTTCGTAGCTCATCACTTTCGAGACTGGCACACAGGTTGGGAGATACAAAGTACGACATGCAGATGGGCTTGAAACGCTAAGATATGAAAAACTGCGCTTGGACATACAAGTACGGCATACAGATGGGCTCCGGAGTGTGCTGGGAGATACAAGTACGGCATAAAGATGGGTTTGAAACGCCGGTATTATGAGCAACTAACTGCGCGTTGTTCTTGGCGGTTTCAACGACCACGCAGAACAACAGCGCGGGAAAAAAAGGAGAGCGAACCTGTGGAGTTCAATGTCACCGGAAATGCGACGCTCGCCGAACCAGATCGGCCCGATCAGCCCTCCGGCCGCCGTTCCCCGCTACGGAGTCACACAGCTGTCTGGCATGGCGGGTATTTGGTAGGAGGGACGCGGCTTTCTTGTATCCACTCGGATCAAGTCAAGCCAAGAAGAACTTCGCGTCAAAATCGAAGGACCTTCGCACTAAGGAAAAAACAAAAAAAAGGTCATGGTACCCCACTGTGCATTGAATTCGGGAATGAGGAAGTGCCAGGGTTTTGTGTTTCCGGGGATGTGACATTGCAGTACCTTGATCCGGAACAGAAGCAAAGATTCGTGCCGGTGGCGGTGAGGCAGAGACAGCCAACGCACGGCACCGAGAGAACAGGGATGGGTGCCGTGCGGGTTCTGCCGATGTTCGGTCGTGGTCGTGCCGTCCCAGGGGGTCCGGCACTTGCGTGGCCGTACGTCCTACTGCTGAGAAATAAAAGGCCCTAGGGATATTAACAACAATCGCACCAACAAAACCTTCAACAACAACAACAGCAGCAACAGCAGCGCCACAAACGATAACAACATGGTACCAATCAGCAACAGCAACAGCAGCCAACAACAAGTGTATGGTTGTAATCAAGACCCAAACCTCTCGCCAATTGCGCTCGCACGCAGTGTGTTGCCAGACAAAAAAAAATGCAAAATCGGTCACCAACCTGCCCGTCCTCGTCGGGGCGGAGCCATCCCGTCTCGTCTGCTCTAACATCGCTGTCGCCGCCGATAGCCATGGCGGCACGGTGCTGCCTGCGGCATGCGTGCCGGCGGCGGGGGGGAGGGCAGCCCTTACGCGCCTCTCCAGCCCCTCCTGCAAGCACCACGTTTGTCGCAGCATAGCATCGCGCAAATCTCCCGTCGTTTGGTTGTCCTCTGGTGGTTCAGAAATCGTTGCCGCCGCTGCTATCAAAGACGACGTGTCTTCGGGCAACCTGGGTGCACCTGTACTCAGATTTGCAAGGAGTGAGAGAGGAATTCAGAGAAGGCAGAGTAAGGTTGGCCCAACAAGACATGGATGGCTGACGTTGCATACTATTGTTCACAGGACATATCGTTCACGCCAGCGATTTTCCAAGGACCAAAGCCAGGGCTCCATCCCCACTCAGTGGTGAATCTCCTTGGCGCGATTGGTGTTGTCGCTGTCGTTGCTGTTGACGTCGTCGTTGCCGTTGTGACTTGCTTGTGATGGTGTTGGTAGTGGTGGTGGTGGCCGTGTTGGTGGCGCTGTGGAAAGGTCTGTCCAGCCCTACTATTGTACCGGTCGTCACAAACGGGCAACACACCAGCACATCCAGGGTATACCCAGGTTATACCCATCTACGCGTAACGAGGGTGGCTTACAAGACATAACAAATAACGCATAACCGCCTGCAGCACGAGGCACGGCCTTCAAAAGTAAAAGCAACGTCTCAGGTCCAGAACATACGCGAGTTCTCCTTCTTGGCAAGATGGTATACCACATCATCCCCCACAACTAGCAAGCTCGATCCCTGTAGCTGACAGCCCCATCGATTTCAGTCAGCGCTATCCGGAAAAAAGCACTTGAGAGATCTTGTCCGGAATTTCCATACTTAAAATCAAATGAATGTCCGAAATTTCAATATTTCACATCACCGCCACCGCCACCATCAAAAGGAGCCAACCACACGACGAGGGATTGATTCCACAAAGGCCGGGCAACCGTCCCCAGTGCCATCAAACTGAGAGCACTAGCGGCGACGCGCAGGGAACATCTTCACCCACCCGTTGTAGGTAGGTCCTGCTGTTCTATCACCCCATGGAGAGGATAGTAAGGAAGATAACGACTGAAGTGTATAGCGTTCAGAAGTCAACATAGTCCCTTCCCGTTGGGGCAACAAGTGGGTACTATCAACATTTCCAGGTACCATGATCCACGAAGCAGAGCCCGGTCTGCAGTCGCCCCCCGGGAGACAAGTTCTAAAAACAACGGGGTAGTATGCAGTGTCAAGTGCTAGGAGATTCCGCCGATGCCACAATAGTAAGCACACCCTATCAAACGGGGCATTGGAGGGATCAAGAATACCGTCACTTGAACGCACCACACCCGACTCTACCAGCGGGGGGCCGTGGCCTCTACTTCTGCATTGTAGTGAAGACGCTCACCGGGGGCTCTTATGCTGCTGCGTGTCTCCGTGAGGCATCCCTCCATTACTGATGTCGATAGCCATTAGGTTACAAAATACATTCTTCGCGGGAAGACTCATCGCCATTTGGTCTCCTTACTTCTCAAGACCGACAAAACGCCCCCCCGAGGGCACGACAGACGATTTTCCACCGAAAAAAACTCACCCCACGAAAAAAAAAAAACAAGGTCCCACAGGAACGCAAAAAGCCTACCAGTCAGCCTCCAAAAAACCAACTCACCTCTACTGCCTGCTGCTGCGCCGGAATCGGCGCCGCTTCGGGGGGGCGCCGCCGATTCCGCCGCCACTAGCGCGGAGGAAGCCCACCGACACCACCGACCGGCGTGCTCGCGGCCCTCATCGAGCGCGTCCAGCACCTCGCGGGCCCTGGTGACCTTCGCGAGTGAGCGGGAAAGTTCTCCCGGCGGCCTGCAGGCCACCAGGCACAGGCAGAACGGGGACACCTCGGCACGCGGCGTGCATTTTTTTCTGCTCGGGCGTTGGCAGCGGCTCGTCGTCTTCGTCGTTGGTTGGGTCGCGGTGGCTGCTGCTGCCCCCGCCCGCCCGGACATCGCAGCAGCGTTGGCTGTTCCGGCGGGAGACGTGCTCGTGGCGGAGGGTTGCTGTTGTCGTTGCTGCTGTTGTTGTTGCTGTTGTCGTTGTTGTTGTTGTTGTTGTGGCTCCGGTCTTGCCTCGGTGGTCCGCGGTGAAGCTGCAACTTTGCCACTCCCGGGTTGGGATTCGGCCACGTCTCGGAACAGACTTCGCATTCTCAGGAGCATTCGCTGCCTCGCCGTTTCTAGGCCCTAGAAGTGGCAATCAATCGCGCGAGGTCAGGACGGTATTTTTCCGGGTGGGATATGGGCGTGGGTGGCGTGGAAGGGTAGCGTGTAACCGTTCCCGTTCGGCTTCACTGCCGCGTGGGATATCAAAACCGGGTATCTAAACTGGTGCACATACCCCCGGTTATTTCATGGGTAGGACAGCATCATTTTATCAAGGGTAGGATAGCATCATTTTCTCAACTGCCACAGTATGCTACAAACAAGCCAGGTAGCCTCCTTCCGTTGGCTGTCGCCTCTAGAGGTACTACCTTGTTCAAGACCTCGCCGCTCAAGCACGCCTACAATACGTTTGGTGACGTTCGCAGCGCATGCCTTGGAAAGTGCACCGCATGGAAAAAAAAATGTCTTGGGAGGAATCGACCAAGAGTAAACACGACTGCGTACACATGCCATGTGTCAAGCACGATGTCGCCAGAATCCGAAAACGGTCACAGGGAACACCGGGCCAGCCCCCTCGACGAGGCAGGAAAAAGGAAACGCGCCTCCCACAGGAGAGCGCG
Source organism: Ectocarpus siliculosus (assembly GCA_000310025.1). NCBI lineage: Eukaryota > Phaeophyceae > Ectocarpales > Ectocarpaceae > Ectocarpus > Ectocarpus siliculosus. Next base: position 41,506 of record FN648689.1, on the reverse strand, counting down.
GTTCACCCATCCGCCCCGCTCGACTCCGCGCCCCGCCGCACCTCCACAACCCGGAGCTCCCCCTCGAGACCCCCGTAGCAGGACATCATCTCCCTCGCTGCCCCCAGAGCCCTTGCCATTCCTTCCCCCTTGGCTTCCGCCTCTCCCATCCGCACCCCCTCCTCCTTTCCCAGACGCCCCCCCCAGTCCGGCGGAGGAACCGATCGCCGTCCTTCCGTGGCCAGGAACGCCGCGAACGCTTCCGCGGAAACCCGCCGAACTTCCGGGGTCTCGGAAACGTCCCGCGGGAACGGCGGCGGTGTGGGTGACGACGCCGATACATTCTCGCCGTGCGGGGGTGTTGGGTTGGTGGCGGGCGTCGTCGTCGGTAGGGGCGAGACGAGGCGAGCCTGCTCGAAGGCCGGAAAGACTTTTGCCTTCGCCATCATCCAAGAGAGCGCCAGCAACACCTGAAAAAAAAAAAAAGCGTGGTGGACGAAAAAAAAAACGGAAGCAGGAAAACAGGGAGCGGGGCGGGGTAAAGGGATCGGGGGGGAAGGAAGCGGGGGGAAAGGGGCCTGGAAGGGACTGGGGGGGAATTGAGGGGGGGGATGAACGGGAACAACGGGAACGGGGGGAGAAGGGAGCTGGGGTAGGTATCATTGAGTCATACTGGCCCCACAGAACTGCGTCTATCGAAAGAGCATTTTGGAGAATAACTCTATTCTTTGATTTCGTCGCCGGGGAATCTGACAGCAGTACGTGGCGAGTCACCGGTACGGTGCCCCCGATAGCTCCATGTGTCGCACGCGAAAACGAGTCCCAAAACCTGCGTGCTCTCTCCAGATATGTACTGCGCCAGTCCTGCACCCACGTGCCGCCATCGTTGTCTAGCTATGCCCAAACAACAAGGATAAGTGCAGCCATTGACGTTAGACAATACCACCTACCAAAGAGGGGGGGCTCGGAAGGTAATTTCGACGGTCTGCTCTTGTGCATCCCGCGATGGTGCAACTCACGAGGGGGAACGACCCCAGGCGCATTGTCTTGGCAGAAGAAACAACGCTAACTACGATTCATCCCCACATGGCTTGATCGCGTTTGGAGGCGGGCAGCTTGTTGTCAGAAGCGCAGCGAAGAGAAGGTTGACGCAAGACCTTGTATCATGAACGAGTGCGCAGGGCCGGTGCACGTAGGAAGAGGACCACCCCTCCACCAACACATTCTTCCAATGATACACGAAACCCCCTAAACACGGCATTTGCAGACAGCATCGCGAGAAACCGTGAGAGCTCTGTGGCAATGTTCTAAAGTAATCCTGCCGCTTGGATGCCGCCCATGCCCCAACGACACACCGAAAAAAAGAAGCAAAGTCGACCAACCACAGCCAGCGTCCTATTCGATCGAGGGAAGAAAGTTGGACAACAGCTGTGTATAAAAAAAAGAGGTGATATCTACAACGGATTACTTGAACACAGTTCCAGCACCAACCTCTCGTGTCTGTAGCACATCGCAAGCCTTGATTCCTTCGATGAAAGCCTTCCTCCTGATACCCGATTGAGCGGGGTGCCCGGACGATCGCGATGCATGTGCAATTGTCGGGGGTACATGACGACAGACAAAGTTTACGAACGAGATGGGGGGGAGGGGAGAAAGACAAGGAAGTGGAGAGGGAAGAGAGAGAGAGACACGGAGAGTTGTTTTTGTTGGCCGGAGACAGGCAGCCAGGTACAATGTTGGAGAGGGAAGAAAAATAATGCAAGGCAAGAAAGGGAGGGAGAGCAGATAAGCGCAGAAAAAGACCATGATGGCTACTCTGTCCATCGCGAAAACAGCCCCATCATCAATCGGGCCACTATTTCCACCGCATGATGAACTCACACAACGTCCACTGAGGGGTGGTCATGCTCTCAAGACTGGTCCTGTTGCGGTAGGTTTGATGGTGTCGTGCATGCGACCCTCCCACTGGTGTTTCAGAACGAAACAGTACGACTGTTCGAAGCCCTCACCAAGTTGTTGTTGTTGACTTCACATTACAAAAAAAAACAAAAAGTCCCCACGAGAATACATTCCAAGAATCGCAAGCCGCCACGCCAGAGTGCCCGCTCTGTTGTTACCTTTCGACACCCCTCCCAAGTGGTGCTCAGTTTACCGCACCACCACGCACAGCGACGAGCCTACTACCTACCTGTATCCCCACATCGGCAGCAGATGCCCGCACGTTTCCATCGCCACGGGCAAGGGCACCTCTGCGGACGCCCCCAGCCTTGGCGAGGCCGCCCCCTCACCCCCCCCCCCCCCAACCGGAATCCGCCCCCTATATCTCGCGCCGTCGTGCTTCGACCTCGGCGGTGCAGCTGCCGAGACCGGCACCGGCACCGGTCCAGAGAACGATCCTCCAGCGGGTGATCTGGTCGCTGCCGCAGCAGGCGTGTTCGGGATTGTTTCCGGTCTCCCGGGAGCGTCCGCCGCCGCCGCCGCTGCTGCCGTTGTCGGGCTCGCTAGCGCCGCCGCGGGCGCTTCTCTTCTTCTCCTCGCGGCGTCGAGGTGGAGCAGAGCGACGCGGAGCAAAGCCCTCCACATTTTGGCAGCCTTATTTTCGAGGCATGCATTTTGTTTTTTTTTGGTGGCGCGGGTTTCCGGTCCAGCGGTTGGTGGTCGGGTAGTGACGAGGAGGGGGATTCGTTGTCAAGGATGAACGCGAGTGGCTAAAAAAAATGGCATTATCTGTGAGAGTGTGCGTTTCGCTGGGGGCGTCGAACGTTGGCAACGTTTACGGTTCCATGCGAAAGAGAACTTTGCACTTACTGCTGCTACCGTTGGTCAGCAACGGGGGACAATAGAGACTAGTCTAGTTATCTCCCATGAGCGTGCGTGCGCCAACCATCGCGGTGGGTGCTTGCAGCCGAGAAGAAGATCATTGATAACGACCGGTGACTTGCGTAGAGATGTACTCACACCCGTTCCACCTCAAGCGTACAACGGGCATCGCGATGCGATGATGGTTCTCGAAAAAAGTAAGTATTATGCTACGCGAAAGCGTCTACAACGTGTAAATATATTTGGACAGCACGGGGGAGGCGTTTCAACGTCGTGGTGTGGACGCCAGTTGATGGTTACAGGCGCCCGTTGCAAAAAAAAAGGTGATTCAAGGCAGTCGAAGCCGATTCTGCAAACAACGAACATTCCGGGAAAAGGCGTCCAGTAGAAATATTCATGACATGCTCCACAGCACAACCGATGGAGGTTCAAAGTTCCAGACGCCCGTATCTTGGGTATTTCGAACTCAGGGTGGTGTAAAGGCAAGGGAAATACGAGTTTTGGAGTGTCCACGAGAACCCTCCCGTACGTTTCTGCGAAAAAAATGATCAGTCCACTGCCCTGTTCATGTAGCGGTAGCATTTTGCTTCCTCCTTGTTCGCGAAGCTTCCCGGTCTCACAATGGTACGAGTTGAAAACAAAAGCAGAGCTTCACTCGTACCCTCTACAATGCGGGAGTGAGACACTCGAGAAAGGAAAAAAAAAAAAAAGTATCTGCAAACTGTTGTGGGTGGCGGCCCAAAGAAGGGAAAAATCACAGATGGGTTCCGACCACTCGAAAGGCGGGCCCGGTAAAAAAAAGGTCTTGGGGCAAAAAATCTAGGCGGTACGACCTACAATCACGCGCTCCTTTTTTCACCACTATCCCCGGTCAAACGTTTGTTGGAACGCGTCCGCTCACCACTGCCTCTTCCCGCAGCCCTCTCTTCGCTCTCCGCAACACCTCCGGTGTCAGCCCCTCGACCCCCATCCACTTGAACACCGCCTCCGCGTGAACAACGAAACCAGGGGGCTGTGGCTGCTTCTGATGCTGCTGGTGGTGCTGGTGGTGCTGGTGCTGCTGGTGGTCGTGCTGGTGCTGGTGCTGATGCTGCTGCTGGTGCTGGTGCTGCTGCTTCCGCAACGGCATCGACGTCAACGGCGCCCCCCTAAACCCCCCTTTTCCACGGTTACCACTCCCTGCTCGATCGTCCCGCGCCCCCCCCGTCCGGAACAACGACCCGTCCCCGCCCCCCGCACCGGAAACACGCATTTCCAACTCCGACTCCCCGCCCGGGCCGTCCTCCTCCTCGTCGCGGGGGTGCTGCCGCTCCCGGCCAGGGAGATGCTGCCGGCGATCGCCGTTGGCACCCCTGCCGAGCCCACCATTACCGCGTGGTGTTGGGTAAGGGTCCCTTCGAAGATGGCCTCGCTCTCGGGCTTCTGGTAGCGACCGGCTGTTGGTGCCGAGGCGCTGCTGCTGCAATTCTTCTTCTTCTTCTTCTTCGGGATCTTCCCGCAACGGGCGGAAACTGTTCCGATTTATTGTCTCTTGTGGCGGTTCTCGGCCCGGCTGCTGCAGCGGCGGGTCGCGACGACGCGCCTCCTTCCAAGACGACGAGAACGATTCCAGTCGCGACAACAGCAGGTTGCTGCCACCGCCCCGAACATCTTCCGCCGTGCCCAAGTCCAGCATCTCTCGTCGTGACGGGTTCTTGCCGCCGTGCTGAACATCGTCAGCCGTGCCCAAGCCCGGCGGCGGCCGACGGCCGCCTCCACCGCCTCCACCCGCTGCAGCACCTGGTTCTCCCACGAGCGGGGGTTCCATCACCGACGCTCCTCTCGCCGATCGAGGATCTCGACCACCCCGCCCTCGAGTTTCCCTTCCCCGCCCGCTACCGCTCGCTGCTGCGGCTGCTGCCGCGTGCTCACGCGACGCCATCGCGCCGACACCGGCGGGGCCTTGTATGCGATCCGGCCGCAGAGTTGTTAGAATGTGTGCTGCCTGCGGGCCTGCTGCCGCACGATAGAGGTGGCGGTCGTAGCAGTTAGTTCGGCGGGAAGTAAGTACTGCTTCCTCGTGTGCTGCAGCTCGCCGTCGTCTGAAAATAGCTGAGAATTTGCGAGGAAGCTAGCGTCGTTGCTCGCCTTCGTCTGAAAATAGCCGGGAAGATGCGAGGAAGCTATCTCCGTGACGACCATACGTGCGGAAGTCACCGCGTGCTCAGCGGCACCTTACTGTGTCTTCAGTGGGGATTTGGGCCGCCGGAGAGACGCATTCATAGCCTGGTGCGCCAACACAGTACAGGGCCAAGCGTGCTGACGTTTGTTTTCGCCGACCGCGGCAAGGTGTCCTTGGAACAACAAAATAGGTGAATGACTTCCTGCTGGAGGTCCTTTTGCCTATCCCCGGCGATCTGCTGTTGAGGGACGGTGCGGGCGTCGGGGGGGGGGGGGGCGTACTCTCATGTTTCGCATTGACCACGCGTCCTCGAGAGGACGGAGCATTTTTCCCATAGGATCGATCGCCGATGGCTAATCTTTCCTTCCTATTTTGCCGAAAGGTGACTCAAAACAATGTTTTCCTAATATCCAACACTTACAGGGCAACCTGGTACAAGATCCAGCAGGAACGTCGTGCTGGCATGCACACCGAACGACGAAAAGTGTCAAGAAGTACATTTTGGAGTTGGAGGATGATTACGTGTTTGAATATGTTGGGTTTGGGGTGTTGCGTGTGTTTTTGTTCTGGGTATTTTTTACTTTTCAGGTTTTGGGACGCAATATCCTATCGATATAACTTTCCTTCCTTTTCCAGGGGCTGTGTCAGGCGTGGGACGAGCGCCAAGGGTGAGCAGTACCCGAGCGGGGAAACACGACGTCGCTGGGCACGTCGCCGACAAGTTGCCGAGCCTGCACTACAAGACGCTAAGGCATCGCAGGATTGCCCAATGTGTCAGTTGCAGCACTACTGCTGTAAGGAAGATTGAGTGTGGACACGTGCGGTTTCCAAGTGTCTTGAGTACTGTCTTTGAAAACCGGTCCAGGGGGTGCGGTTTCTTGTGTAATCTGCGGTAGTTTTTTTTTTTTTCTTAAAATGACACAACGAATCCATCTCTATCATAGAGAGTCTGAGACAGATTAACAATGAATTCATAGCGTCAGAAAGTACCTGTATGTCTGCGATTTCCCAGACAGTATGTATCAACAGCGGTGAACTGCTGTGCTACTGTACATACGTATGCACATGCGTGGAGGGAGCACAACTTATGCAGTGCAGCTATATGGGTATCGTGTAGCAAAGGCAAGGCAACTCATACAACGTGTCGCAGCTGCGTGAGGTAGCGAAGCCTTCGTCGGTCGTGTCTCAAGGCGGCTGAATTACAAAGCTCAGGGCTACAGCAGTACACTGTAATAGTACGTTAGTAGTAGTCTCGGTTTTGAAATTCAAAAGTTCGGCTCGGCCTGCTGCTACATACTGATAGCACGCCGCCCACGTTCAGTCCTCCAACTGGAAGATCTCACCTCCAGCAGGACTGGATAGGGTTGATATAACGACTCTAAACCACCAGCTGCTGGTTGAACAGTTGAACAGTCCCGCCGGCGGCTGGGCGGCTTGCCGCGCCCAACTTGCCGCGCCGCTCTCGGGGGACCGCAAACCGCTCAAGGGAAGGGGGGTTGGGGGTTCCGTGCGGATAAACTGCTGACGTTTCGGCAACTCGTGGACGCACCAACATGTCTACCGTCCTGATGTCCTGATGATTTCATTATTTGATCATGGGCGGTCTGTGCTTGCTGCCGTGGGCCATTCTGGCGCTGTAACTGTATGGAAAATGTAGCGCATCGACCACCGTGACACTGTGACACTCCTGTGTGGCAGTCTGTCTAGAGCAGAGACCACAGGTCTTGTCCGGAGGCGTTCTATAGTGGCCAGCTTTATTGCGGTGTATGTTGCTGCTGCAGGATCACGGGCCGGATACGCAACCGAACACGACCGACCGTTCCGTGTAGGTCGATCAGGAGGTTGTCCCGGCGCTTCCTCCTTTCGAGGCAGGAGGGATACAGAACGGGCCCGTATGTTAGGGTCTATGTAGCTCTTTTTTATTTTTCGGCAACAAAAAAATACGGTTAGAAAGTACATACAGGGGAGAGAGACAGAAATAAATACAGCAAAAGAGACAGAGTGTACTTCTGTAGACAACAGCTATCTCCACCCAAAGGCCATGAGGGAAGCCCGCGACAGGACGGTAGGCACAGACAGGGTCATAGAAGGGTTGATGCAAGGTTGCGGTGCGGCCGGTATGGCAGGCTTGTAGACCTCGAAACGATCAGTCGTCAAGCCTACAAGCTGGTCCGGCCAAGACAGCCGGGACTCGCCAATATGACCACGCGACGCTGTTTTTTTCGAGTTAGAACCTAAAATTTTGACACGTGATTTGGGACGTTCCCCTCAAGATGCCAATTAAAAACCCTAAAGCATTTTTTGCTTTTTTCCCCGAGATATGGCCAACTTCCGCTTTTCCAGGAATACAAAGACGGGCGTAAGTCGGCAAAAAAAAAAAAAAACGCTTAGGGTTTTCAATTGGTGTCTTGGTGAGATTGTTCCAAATAACGTCTCAAACTTTCAGGTTCTAACTCGAAAAAATCAGCGTCGCGTGGCCAATTTTCAAAATTGCCTTCGTGAGAGGAAAATGGACGAAACACGTGTGTGTGACGATTCAACAAGCCCGGAGGAAACTTTTGAAGTGGAAGAAAGGCCGATTGTGACAGAGATTGACACCTCGCGCCGTTGACGAAGAGTTCGACGAGAGAGCCTGAGCAACGCAAATTTTTATTGCTCTGGTGATGTAAATTTTCATGGAGGTTTGAGTGCTTCAGGATTTGGCCATGTTGCGAAGGCTGTAGGATCATACCCCCGGCATTCCATCGCCAGCGCCGTTGTACAATACTGTACAGTGCGTCGCACCGTGTGTTGAGAAAAAATTCCAGACCACAGGCACTTGTACCAAGTAACCATATTCTTCGACACAGAAACACATCATCACGATTGTTGCATCGTGGAGCACTTGACAACAACAAACAATACGCCGTCAGCACGCAAACGATGACACAAGTAACGCCACAAATACCGACAGAACGAAAACTACTTGAGGAGCTGGTGCTGCCGCTAAGATCAAGACCGGCTGCATTCTTCTCCCGCCGCAACCCCCACCCATGCACGAGGAAGCGCTAATGCCCGGCCACAGAAAGTCTACTGCTTGTTAATGAAGCCAGGTTCCATGTCAATGATGTTGCGGTGCGCTTTGCAGGACTTGCGCATCTGCTCGATGCGGTCCTTGGATTCGGCCCCTACAGCATCCTTCTCGAGCTTGAAGTATGCCCGGCAGTAGTCTCACGTGCGACGTGCGAAGCGGCGAACCCGCGGTAACGTAAGGACCGTTTCCCTGTTCATGGATGTCAAGATGTTGTTGTGCAGGTTCTTCGGAATCTCATCGTTGAGCTCCCGCCGAAACTTGAGCTTCGACATCCCCCACGAATATTCGATTCCCACGCCGGCAACTTCCGGGTGAAACTTGGGGGACAGCACCAGAATGTGCCCTCGTGCCTCCACAGTGTGCTGCAGGGCCGTGCGCTCGTTGAAAAAATCCGGGAGGCTCCCCAGATCCCCAGAACGAACCCGAGGTTCATTTTGGGATCCTTCGTCGTGGTTGACATCTTGTCAATGTACCACCCGCGTTCCCATAGCACCTGCTTCATCCCCTTGGCTTTCCCGACGTAGCCTTCCTTCTGCGCTTGCTTGCTACGCTTCCCTCCCCCCATGTCCTTCGCAGGGGCATCCCAATCGTAGAACGGGGGGGGGTCGTTCTCGCCGAATGTCATGCTCTGCACCTCGCCTAACTTGAGCTTCATGTCCACGACTTTCTTGGGTTTCCCTTTTTTTCGATGCGAACTCCACTTGTTACCGTAGAGGTACATCTTCGCCGACCCCGGCCCCAGGCACCCCTCTGTCATGACGCTATCGCGAAGCTTGTTCTGCTTCCCTCCGTACTTCGCGTTCATGTTCGCCATGTGTAGCCCCTCCGGTAGATACTCTGCGTGCCCCGCCGAATGGTCCACCTCGATCGCCAGCTGCTTGCCTGGTTCAAGCACCTCGAGACAGTCCATGACATCGATTGTTTGCTCCTCAAAATCAGCAAACCCCCAGTATCCGTCCCTGTTCACCCCGGGACGCAGAAAACGCGTCCCGGGGGTGTCCGTGAGGGGGGTGCGACCCTTCGTCTCACGGAACTCATTGACGCGCGCCAACTCGTCCTCCGAGAGAGGAAGACCAAATCCACGCTTCTCATCCTGGAACGCTGACACCATCTCCCCCGGGCCCTCGGACTTCTTCCTCAAGCCACGCACTCCATTTATCACCCACTCCGTGCCCTCACGTGCGTATGCCTTGTAGACGCTCTCGTCTTGGCCGATATGGTACAAAGGTAGGTGGCACCTGCACACATCGGGAGCATGGAAATGCTCGCAGAGAGACTTCGCCGCGCTGTCGAAGCGGATACTGTACTGTCCACCTTCGTCGCCAAATCCCGCTCGTAAATAAATCATCGTACCTCTGGTCGGACCCGTTGCCCAAGAAATCGACGCGGAACTCGAGGTACTCCTTGCTATCCGCTTCGAAGTAAAACGTCTCGGCCGAGAACTTTTCTGGGCCTGTTTCCTTTTGCTCTTGAAAGGCTGCTTGCTCATCCGCTGACAGTGAAGACAACTCTACTGCCACTCAGCACGGTTTTCGCAGGGCGAGTTGTCGTTGCTTACGAAGGTAGAGCTTCCAACCAAAGCAACGCCAATATCGACTAAATAGCATTTATTTTGTGATCCATCTCTGTGGCTTGTCTTTGGTGCGAAACAGCCGCATGCTCCCTAACACACGCGCCCACACTCTAATTGATTTTGAGATGCGATGGATATATACCCACAAATAAATCCATTTCTTCTTTTTTCCTGGTGCAACGAAAACAATAATGAAATTCGAAATCATTGCTACTTGTACTCACCACGTCTTTGGGTACAATAGATCACCATGGTATTCGTTTTCAGCTGTCCCACCAAACCCGTCACAACCCGCATCACAACAGCAGCATACGTGGAGTAATCGATCAGAAAGGACATCCCAATCTGGGCAGACAAGGACGAGAAGGCTTGCAGGTTAAGAAAGAAGTTGTAGAACCACGTATTCACGACGCCGGTAATTTCCAGTCTCCTGGCGTCTTTCTTCAACTGCGCCATATGAGTTGGTTTCGCGTTGTGGAATCCTCGGGCGGTAATAGCTCGAAGCACGCCGTGAATCTCGAGTTCATTGGTTGGCTTCGTTGAAAGCCAAACGTTCGCCACAATTTAGGTGGAAACCGTCAGGGGCGAGGACAGGCGTGACGTGGGCGACGGAGGTCTCAGCGATACCGACCACGTTTCGAGATCATCAACTTGTAAATTTGTTGACGAAATACAGAGCTACTCGGAAGCAGAGGAACTACATACCCCGAGGTTATTGGGAGCCACTCCATAACCCCATAACACAGAACCCGTGAGCGGGTTCGTATCACGACAAACCGTGGATCGATTCAAGGACGATTTCTGCTGAAGGATAGGTTTTCCCTTCAACGTGTCGTCGACTCTAAGTACCCGGAGGTGACTGAAGCGCACTGTTCAACTCGCCTAAATTCCACCGCCCCCACCGTTGTGCCCGGCCTTCTAAGTCGCGCGCAGCGCCGACTTAGTCGGACTGGTTAAGACGAGCGAAGCGAGTACTTAGCCCGCCGCAGGCGGAAAATTTTTGGTTCGTCTTAATGCATATTACACGTCTAAACGCGTCTCTGGTTCGTCTTAGCACGACTTGTATTCGTCTTGGCACGTCTTGTGTTCGTCTAAGCGCGTCTAATATACGTCTTAGCGCGTCTAATATACGTCTTAGCGCGTCTTAAACACATCTGATCTCAGTTCGACAGAACAAGGTCACAAGGTCCCACAAAGCGGTGTTGTTGTGCTTGATGCCGACCAAAATGGTTTTGTGCCCCATTCAATGTACATTATTGCATGTATGGGCTTGGTTGGTATATCATTAGAGGGTAATCGAGTAATTTTAAGCACGTGAGACTCCTCGAGACAACCTTGGTTGTTGTTGTTGTTGTTGTTGTTTCTCACATTATTAGCTCTATACAAAGACTATGACTACAAATAACCATGTTATTTATAAAAACCATGGTTATTTATAGTCATAGTCTTTATTGGCTCTATAGTCCACAAAATGGGGAGCCCGTGGTCTCAAAAACCCGGCACATACATACGACGCCGCGGGGAAACGAAACAAAATAGGGCACAAACCACTCGGAAAAACAAAACAAAATGATAGAAAGAAAATAACAACAACAGCTACCGTACCGACCGGTCGAGAAAAAAAAAGAGAAAAAAGAGCCCTCCTCGGAAACCGATCAAACAAAATAAAACAAAACAAAAATAAAGACAATAAAAACTAAGGAGGACGCTTCCCACACCTGCCTAAGAAAAATCAAAGGGTAACGTACCAGCACCAGGCACTACGCACCAGGGCATGGGAGTAATGGAACCAACAGAACAAAGAGGCGGCAGATAGATTTGTATACATACATACATACATACATACCCACCCTTGGCACTCAACAAAATTTCAAACGATCCAGTTTTTTTGTACGTTTGTTTGTATTTGCTCATTTCCATCTTGTCAGTCAACAGTGGTAAAACGCGAATTCGTTGGTTCACAACCGTTGCAAGATATCTACGGTAACCTGAGTACCCGGGAGTGTCAGCAAGGCGCACGCACGCCATATAATATTTTGCAACGCAAGCAGGAAACACATCATCAATATGGTACAATAACCTGTCGTGGAGACCCTTCGCTGCAAACCTCCAATTAATTGCTGCATAAACACGAAAACGAGCTCCAAGAGAACACCACACCCAATAGTAAGAGCGCGATGTTTGGTCAGACTACCATCGAAGGAAAACTGCGTCATGTCCAAGGCCTGTGACGGTCGTTGTTACGTCAAACAACCTTCTAGGTCCACTCGAACTCCGCTCGAAAAACACACGGAACTACACAAACAACTTCTAGTCCTGGTATAGGCCGTTTCTACGGACGCGTTGTGTGTCGTGGTAAGAGGCGACACCACCGCCATCGGCGTTGTAGCCGATGCTGGTGGGGTCGAAGTCATCACAGGACAGGGACTCGGGAGCCGTAAAGTAGTTGTGGAGTGTATGAGGCGTGCGGGCCGGAGCGCGGGAGTTTTTCGGCGGCCAATTTTTCAAAATTTGAGTGCAAACATGCAAACATCCTTCCTTCCATTTTGGAGGAGGTACTTCTACGGAGAAGGGAGGGGAGAGAGGATTGGAGAGAGAACAGATGGAGGACGAAAGGCGGAAGAGAGAGAGCTGCTCTTTTCCTGCGTTTCACGTCCTGTGAAGTCGTCGTGACAGCTCCTTAACAGTCACTCAGTCGCATCCCCCATTGCGTTAGACGACTGTAAGACGTGCCTAGTCGCCATATTGGGGGTTAGACGTGCCTCTCCTGTGGAAACGGACTTAGACGTTTTTTAAGACACGTCTTAGAAGGCTGGGCCAACCCCACCGGTGTGGCCTTTATCCTACGTGGTGGGTGGCAGGGCAGCAGATATTTCGATTCGTGTCCCCCTTCGGTTCACATCCAAGGAAGTCGTGGCTGTAACAACGTTTCGAAGCGATATAGACTTCACCAGATTTTTCGTGCAACCTGGAGAACGTCCAGAACGTCGACAATAGGCGTCGCTGCCGTCCCACAAAATGCAGCTGTTTGGAGGCGGTTAGCTTGTTGTCAACAGCGCAGGAAAGAAAACGTTGACGCCACGACCTCCAAAAATTTTTTGAGAGAGGGCAGGGCAAGCTTGAGGGTGCACACAGAAGGGGGTTTTCCCCTCTTCAAACACATACCACCAAAGATACCCGAAACCTCCAAACAGCCAGCCCCGCTCGGTACTCGATATGATGTAAGCGTTCATTGATTACCTGGTATCGGTGCTTGATGTTGCAACTGGACTAGATGGCAATCTGTCCCGCTGACGTTCTGCGATTAAGTTGCCGCCACCCATGCAAACAATACACCACAGTCACGAAAGCGCCACAGAGCCTACCGATTCTTGTTGCGATCGGCGTCGCATGCCTTGACAGCAGCAGCAGAGGGCAACCAGGCCTGATTCTAGCGATTCTTGTTGACTGAATCTTTCGCAAGTTTCTGTCTCATCAAATCACAGACATATTCAGCGGATTCCTTCTTGGCGACTGAGACCCCAATGTGCAACTGGGAAATCGAGCACAGGTGTTGAAAAGAACATATGGACCCTGCCCAACAAACACCACCAACAGCATGTTGTCCTCGCACCCGCAACTTCAGCACCCACGTTGACTACATCCAACCGTGAACAGTATTATATTTGGGGCCATCTTCGCGTCGTCACCTAAAACGATAAGGACACTAGTCTTTGGTGTACTTGGAAGCACTCCAGCTGGCCATGGTGCCACTACAGCTATCCCCTCATTCGACCGCGCTCTCGATACCTTTCGAAAAAAAAACTACTTGTGCTTCGTAAACAACATGACTCCAGTAAATGCTGCACCTTTCTTTGCGTAGTCAACCATCTAGGTCTGGACGACAGACCTGTATAGTGGAAGGAATCTCGACCCCTTCTAAGTTCGATCTTGCCAACACGGTAAGGTGACGGAGGCCCTTCGGCCATTGGATTCCACGCAGTAGGCCATCGCTACCAACACCGTAGTCAAGAAGACGAAATACTTGAAGGTGGGGCATCCAAATCCCCAGTCCTTGCAGTGACTGCCTGAACCTGTGACCTAGTGTGAGTCGTCGCAACGATGCCGGCCAAACGCTGGTACCGACACTTTGGTTAAACCGTGAGTACATCACTACTACATTGCACCCCAAATCGTGGAACCGTCCAAACGTAAGCTCTTGCAAAGACGACGGCCACCTCACGTTGTCAACTGCCTGGTTAAAACTCCCTCCGAAAGTTAGCCTCTGAAGCGAATCTGGCCATAGAACGCTCTCAATGGGCTGGTTGAATCTGTCCCCAAAAGAGAGCTGCTGCAGGGACCTCGGAAACCTAGCCTGTTTGATTGAACGGTTGAAGGGGTTGCCAAACTTGAGGTGCTGCAACGATGTTGGCCACGCCACACGGTTAATACGTTGGTTAAACCGCGCTTCACCGTCAAAGATGAGAGTCTTCAGCGACAACGGCCACACAACGCCCTTGATCGGTTGGTTGAAGTGTTTTCCGACGAAAAGCCCCTGCAGGCACGGCGGCCACACGACGCCTTCTACGGGAAGGTTGAAATTTGCCCCGAAGGCAAGCTGATGCAGCGACATCGGCAAAATCGCTCCAGCTATCGGTTGGTTGAAACGCGACCGAGGATCAAAACTGAGCTTCAGAAGCGATCTTGGAAACATGGCCCGCCCGATCGGCTGATTGAAGTTTTCTCCGAATATTATCTCCTCCAGGGACGACGGCCACGCAACACCTTCTATGGGCTGGTTGAAGTCTGCACCCAGGGCGAGCTGCTCCAGTGAAGTCGGCAGGATGACTCCAGCAATGGGTTGGTTGAAACACGAATACCTGTGGAATCTGAGCTTCTGCAGCGATTCCGGAAACTTAGCCCGCCCGATCGGCTGATTGAAGGTCTTTCCAATGATAAGCTCCTGCAGGGACGTTGGCCACACGACACCGTCTAAAGGATGGTTAAAGCTTGCCCCCAAGGCAAGTTGCTGCAGCGACGTCGGCAGAATGACGCCAGCCATCGGTTGGTTGAAGCACGAATATTGGTCAAATCTTAGCTTCTGCAGCGATGCCGGAAACTTGGCCCGTTGGATGGGCTGATTGAAGTATTTCCCGAAGATAAGCTCCTGCAGAAACGGTGGCCACGCGACATCTTCAATCGGATGGTTGAAGCTTGTCCCCAAGGCAAGCTTCTGCAGAGAAGTCGGCAGAATGACGCCAGCAATCGGCTGGTTAAAACATGAAAAAAAGGCGAATATGATCTGCCTCAATGATGCCGGAAACTCGACGTGTTCAATCGGTTGGTTGAAACTGTTTCCAAAAGCAAGCCTCTTGAGCGATGCTGGCCATTTCACCAGGTCGATAGGTGTGTTGAATGGTGAAAAATTGTGAAAAGCGATCGATTCCAGCTGCCGTGGCCATGTCACAGCCTCGAGGCTTCCTTCGAAGGCACCGCCGAACTCCAGGTGGTCCAAGTCCATCAGTGCAAAGATCGGTCTTCTCAACTCCGCTGCTGTCGGCATGTTCCACGTCACATGACGTGCTCTTAGCCGTGGCACGCGCGTACGAGATAGCCGTTTCGGGTGCCGAGGTGGGCCATCCGCGACGGCCAGCAGCATACGTGGGATTCGGACGTCGACAATCAAGTGCAGCGTCTGATAGGCTCTGCATGCCTTGCAGAACTCCAAGGACGCTAGTTGCAGCTCCTTCGTCGATGTGTACCAACTCTTGCCGTAGCGCGTTTCGCCCAAAGCGACGTAGAAGGCGTTCAGGCATGAGTTACTAGTGGGTCCTGGGAACAAACCACGATGAACGGGCAGAAAGTCACAAAAAAGGACGAGTTAACAACCTTGCGGTCTGGAGGGTTCAACCGCAACTGTTCCAAGGCCACGACACACTACCGCAGCAAATTTCCAACACTCGACACATTCAAATAATCACAATCTAGCATGGGTCGATCAAGGCATCGACATTGTGGTCTACGCCGTTCGATGCAGAAACCTATCAGCAGTCAGCCCTGCGCCTGATCCCCCTTTTTGGTGTATGCGCGTGGTCGGGCTTGTGGTTGAAAAGCAACAAAAAAAAAAATCTTCCGCTTTTGCTGTCGACGGCGCCAGGTCTTGTTTTGACTTGATAGTAAACAACGAGAGGAGGACACGGAATACTCGATGCCACCAACGAACTGGCTCTTGCGGTTCAGTACACACCTGTGAACAGGACATACCCGTGTTTTTTGTCGGTCAGTTTTGCAATCGGAGGATTCTAACCCATGAAACCCTCTAAAATAAAGTAAATTTCGGCCTTTATCCCCATCTGCCGCGAGAGTCTTGAGCTGTTGCGAAAATCGCCACCGACCAAAACATAGCTACCGTTATCACGGAGGTGATACAAGAAACCGCTCCCGAATCCGCTGCGCGGACGTCTCTCAGAACGAATCCTAAGATAGGGTAGTTTTGGGCGACGCACGGGTCCAAAAAGTTTCCCGCTGTCAAGAAAAAAACAAAATGTGGTCACCACACACAACCTGCCGAATCGGTATCGACGGGCGCATCAAGAGCGCCGAGGCCCACTGCCTTCTACGGGGTGAGCATCCAGGGAGCGAGCTCTGGAGGGAGCAATGCTAGGGGGGAGGGTGCGAGGGGATGGCCTGTCTGGGGTTTGGAAGCTAGGGTGGAGCAGGCGCGACGACGGTAGAAAACGCTCAAAAGTTGTGTGGGATGGA
This sequence comes from Ectocarpus siliculosus, assembly GCA_000310025.1. Taxonomy (NCBI): domain Eukaryota; class Phaeophyceae; order Ectocarpales; family Ectocarpaceae; genus Ectocarpus; species Ectocarpus siliculosus. The sequence goes on along the minus strand of FN648689.1, from coordinate 25,159 downwards.
GTTGTCGTGCGTTTCTTTTATTTGCTCATAAACTGGCGTTTGGGCGACACATCTTGACTGCACTACCGGTGCTATACCGCAGCTCGTGCTGCCGTTGCTGAGCCATGAGGAGCAGTGGTTTCCCTGCTTTCCTCGCAGTGTCTCTTTAACTCCTTGAAGGGGTGGGAAGGGCGGCGGGGGCTTCAGTTCCTTTGTGTGTCATCATGCAAAAATCAGACCAGCTGCTCTTTGTCGTCGGTGTTTCTTTTTCCGCTCGTCATCTCTGAAATTGGAGCACAGGCGCAACGCCCCTGCCACCGGCGCTACTGCAGCTCTTGCTACCGTTCCTGCACCATGAGTAGCTGTGGTGTCTTCCCTTTCCTTACAATGTCTGCTGAGCCCTATAGACGGGTGGTAACGGGGGTGGCTGTTATAAATCCGTTCGCGTGTTTTTTTTATTTGGATGAGATTGCTGCCTCTGCCGTGCGTGTGTGTGGCGTTGTCGAACTGATTTTTTAAATCATTCAACTTCTACTTTCAGCTCCGCTGCAGCTTGCGTAGCTGCAGCTCTTGCTACTGTTTCTGCGCCATTGGTAGCAGTGGTTGCCCTGCTTTCTTTGCAATGTCTCTTCAACCCCGTAGAAGGGCGGGACGGGGGGCGGCGGCTTCAGTTCTTTGCTGTGTAATGTTGGAAAAAAACAGACCTGCTCTTCTCCTCAACGGTATATTTTTTTCCGCTCATCTCCCAGATTTGTACCCGGGCGCAACGGCTTTGCCGCCGTCGCTACTTCAGCTTTGCGACCGTTTCTGCGGCATGAGTAACGGTGACTGTCCTGCTCTCTGCGCAATGTCCGTGCGGCCCCACAGCCGGGTGGTAATGGGGGAAACTGCAACAATCCCATTTCGTTGCCAACAAAAAAAAACAAGGCACACCATGGCCAAATGTTCGGTCTTTTCGCCTGTCAAACTGACGTGGCTGCCAAAAATGCGGGGATTGATTGACCACTACTTTTTTTTTCGAAATATAGGTTGCTCGAAAGAACCTCCGTGTGACATAAATTCTGCTTAAAAACAGGGTCAGGCGCAGGGCTAACAGTCGACCAATCATACCCTTAAAAGTATCATGCGGATAAAACAGTGAGAGGGACGCCATGATCGAGCTCGGGCACGAACCGTGTAAATGGAATTCTTAAAACACTGGATACGAACGAACCCCCTCAAAGGATTTCGACTTGTGGGGTGCCGTAGGTGAACTACCCGACTGTCCAGGGACAAAAATAGCTCGAGACAGAAACTTCAAGTGGGCGATAGACCATACCTATTTGGAACAAGCCGTGAGAGGAGACTGTTCACCTCCGAGAAACCGCGTTCATGCATTGATGATCACTCACAGCTGCTGGAGCAAAGCACACTAAACGAAGCGAGGATCACGAGAAATAACGTGAAAACTTGAGAAAAACACCTTCAATTCCGAAACTCGCTCGGATGTGAGCGGATGCACCGGTCTTCAAAGGAACATCTCTTTCTGGGGGTGACTCTCCATCATGGCAAACATTGTCCTGGAACAACATGTTTCATTTTTTGCGTGAAGAATCTTCCGCCGTCTACTCCAGCAAAGTCCGCCATGTAGGAAAACTATGGTCAAGGGTAATAAAATTGCTGCCAGTGGACTCAGTCGACCGCTCGTTTGTGGAGCTCATTTTGATTTGGTGAAGGACTTTAATTAATGGTCACCCGAGGACCGGAAACGAAGGAATATTTGGAATCGACACAGCCCGCTCGGGGTTTGAACCGGACGATACCAGCCCGAGCTCAGCTATCTTTGTCGCGTCGCCGCTCGACACTGTTGAACACCATTCCATTTGAGGAATCGTCAATGTGCCTGTGTTGTAAAAGATAGTGCTGATTGCTGATCTGTCGCACCCTGGGATCAAGGTAGACATGAACCCTGCTCCCGACTTGCGAATGCGGCGATCTCTGTCGAAAGCGTTAAGCTTCATACCTTCTTCATGATGGTCCCAAGGATACCCTTCGTCACGTTAAAAGTCAGTCATCACACACCTCTCGCGCGTGTCCGAAGTGGAAATCTGATTTTTTCTGACAAAAACATTTCATGGTTTGATGCCCTCCAAAACTGCATGAAGTTAACATCGTTGCCTCGAGATAGATGTTGACAGGGTCTTTCATCTTCCATGCACCACAACACCCCACGTTAACGGCCAAAGAGTTGTCAGCCGTAGAGCAACACCGAAGACTACAACATAGCTAATCATGGTCTTCTACACACATATTCATGCGAACAACGACGCTTCAAAACACGAACCACGTTGCAAACGTGCGCCTAAAACGGGTGTCACTGCATAGCCAAATCAGAAGCACACAAGTTTTATTTGTGACGCTCCTTTTTGAGCGAAGTAGACAACTGATACATTGCAATAGTTCTGCACCAATGTACATCGCTCTCTACTTACCAGGCTTTGCCGAACCCGAGCCGATGTCTCCGTCCATAACGTTGTCTTTGTCACTCGTGGTCAGACCTTTCCCAGCGGGAAGAAATACGAGAGAGGGGCCTTTGAGTTTCACAAGCTAGATGCTGGCATCTTGACACAAGCTGGACGGAAACAACCCCGTGTGACATAGCCCCCAGCATTTACACAACGAAAGTGCGCACCTCGGTGATACCACATGTTTGTCCAAGCTGGGTGCATGTATTCTGTCCAAGCCGTCGCCTCAAGGCGCCAGACAATGCCTACTAACATGGTGCAGGAGTCTAATGATAGCGGAGGAAAATAGACCGAACCCAATTGGTGTCAAGAGGTCGTTATTGGCATCGGTCTGACCATTCGGCCGCCCCCACAAGCCGTCGAGTGATCTCGAGCGTACGTTCCTAAGACCTGCACACATTTGTTCTCCGAAGCACTTTACTTTGTTCGCCCTCGATGAATTGGTTTCAAGGAGAGGCTGGAGGCAGGAGCCAGTTTTTTCGCCAAGGCAGACCAAAACCAGGTGCTGCCACAAATTCATCACGGACGAGCAAAGTTGAGAGCTTCCGAGAACCAGCGTGAGGGGGGCTAGCGGCACCTGCGCTCAGGATCGCCTGTGGCAGCTTGTGGATGGCGGAACACGAGTGAAACAAAGCTCCAAAGTGTAGAGTTGCTCGGTGTGTCACGTGCCCGGTTCACAAGCAATGGACATCGAAATCGCTTCGGCGCGGCTGCTCTGTCAATCTATGTCCATGGCCTTCACACTCTGCAGCAGCTTAATGGCAGGGTGAATCGTCGTCCTCCACCACCTTCGTGCACACGTCCAATCGTGCCTGCGGCGCCCTCCAACAAGGAGCCGTAAACCACCGAACCCTCAAAAATGCTGCGGTGTAGCCTTTTCGGCCGTGATATTTTCTGGTGATCACCCTTTCGAGTTGAGATCACCTACAGGGCACAAGGGCCCCTCAACAGCCCCGGATTCGGTTCGTTGGGATGGTTTCGCAGAACTTCCAATGCCGGAAATTGTCAGATCAGATTGTAGAGTCCAGGGGAGAAAAACCGAGCAATGGGCAAAAACACCCAAAAAGCAAGTTGTCGGCGTTCTAGAGTACGCAAAAAAAATGTCATCCCGGAAATTCACAGATAATGATCTCAGACACTCTGGAGCTATTGTTCCTTGCGCCCGAGTTCCGGTCTGGATCAGAGTACATACAAACTTGGCCACGGCTTCAAGCAAACTTCAAGAAAAGGGGCTGGTCGGGGCTGGTCGTTGGGCCCATTTTTGGATGTTGCTGGTTGGTTCCGGGGTACTGTCCAGGTCTATCGGTGCCAATATCGTACCACATACGATCGACCTAATTGCGTTCAGCAAGGCGATGGAAAACCTCACCCAACAACGTGTAGAATAGAAAACAACTACTTTTGGCTCAATCCGTGCTCAGTGCGTCGCGTTATGCATACTAATGCATGTGTGCCGAACATATGTCGGATTGGGATGTCCCCTCGAGAGGCGAGGAGGTGTCATTCGTTTGGAACCGCCTAGGTTCTCCTCGCTGCTAACTTGCTGCTGGTGAAGCTACGCAAGACCACCCGAGACACGAACGAGGGACTACGGGGAAGAACGGAGACACACACCAGGGAGGAGAGAGACGGGAGGGTATGACCTATACTACTGCTGTTATCTAACGGCCGAAGCCCAGAGGAGAGAACCGTATGGTTGTTGTGGGTCTGTCGGTTCTGTTGTGGTGATGCTATGCAGGCGAGAGGCATAGCGAGCGGCGATGAGGACAGCGCCGGGCAACACCCTGGACTACTACTGACGGCACCAAGACATGGGCGTACACACCCGATCGATACACGAGAAGCCGAGGTGACCGCAAACACCTGTTGTTGTGGACCAGAAGATGTGTTTGCATCTCGCCTTGGTTGGGTGTTGGTTTGCGGTACTCCGAAGCACCGTTTGTTCAATGTTTTCATCATCAGGACCTGCTTTGACCTATATTTTTTCCACCTATATAGAGGCCCTGCAAAAAAACAAGCTTGCGGGGTACCGGGGGCCAAACACGGTGATTGGTCAACAGGGAAAAACACGATGAGGCTTTCGCGGCCCGGAAGAGCGGGACTTCGACATTGGGTACAGCAAAAAAACAATGGCAAATTGAATTGATTATTGGTGAATCGAAGTACCCGAGCTAGACTGCGCCCCTTTTGCACCCCGAATCATGAACTGAAATTGTGTTGCTGATTTCCGTTGATTCCCCTTTTGCACCTCGAACATTTTCTTGCGTGCAGATTTCCCGGAAAATTTCCCGCTTCTGGAACCCGATCGGGGGAAGGAGCACGCCGGGTTTTTTTCCCCCTTGCTCTTTTCCCCGATCAGGGAAAACTACAGAAGGGTCGGGCAAGCGCACCGCGGGCGTTGTTACATCACTTAGAACGCTAGCAAGACCTGCCAGACTCACGTCCAGGTCTATTGTGGAGATGGACAAGCGGCGGAAGCCTCGTATAGTCCGTTCTTGGTTCAAAACGAGACATTGCGTGGTGCTCTCGTCTTCAACTGCTGTTGGTGCTGGAGAATTTTTTCAATCACACATAGCAAACACAGAAACAGTAGAACGGGTACAGCAGCAGCGCCAAGACCTCCAACGCGCTGATTCCTTCGGTTTGGCCTTCTATACGATACTTACTCCCGGCACCGTGCTGCTGCGTGGGTATTGGGGGCTTGGGTGCTGCTCAAGCAGGTATGTGAGAAATGTGTGCCACCCCGCCAAAATGCCGCTGGGAAAAATGGGGCGAGATGGCATCACGCAGTAGTAGAGCAACAGGGCTTCCGACACGCTAAACCGTTTGGATTGGTCATGTATACGATGCTGGCCGTCAGTGCCGTTGCCCCCCTATGATTGTTGAGCTCGTCTATCTTTGGGCAGGTGGTGGCCGAAGGAGGGAGTCGCAACCGTGAAAATGAGCCGGCAAACTGAAGAAATCGCACGAAACACCCAGGTTGCGACACTCTGCCCTGCGCGTGTTGCTGCTCAATACTGAAAACAGCAGGCCAGGCGGACGGGATACTCCTGAGTGTGCTGTCTTTTGTGTCGGGTGCTGCTCTGTGCGCTTTTACCGCTTCTCTATGGCGAGCAAAACCAAGTCAACCTGTTGTGTGCCGAGCAAAGCGTGTGTTCAGCAAATGAACCGCACTTTTTGCGATGACACCACGAATAGAACAAGCGAAGAAAAGGCCGGCGTTCTTTTCACCGTTCCGGGTTTTAAAACGAAGAAATTGGCTTCTGATTGGCACGGCCCTACCCCTGACTGCACCGCATGTGGCACGCTCGCCGGCACCCATACGCATCGCCCACTGCTGGCAAATATCTGTATGGCAATGATTCTGTGAGCATGCCAACGTTCCGCGCTGGGTGGGTTGCTGTGGAGGTTGCTTCCAGCATGTGCACTGTCAAAAGCCAATGGCCGATTGTGCGTTTAGCTAGACAGTCGGAACAACAGTTGTAAAGCATGCTTGAGGATTAGGCTTGGACCACTGGCACCGCCTGCTGATGCGCAGCTTTGTGTGTGTGCTTAACTGTTTATTCAGCTCCCGTGTGGTGCACATGGTCCATCGCTCTACCTGGTTGGTCACCACGTCACCTCGCGGCAGCGATTTCGCCGCAGTTCGGTGTTTCTGATTCACGATGGGCATTGGGTGCGGCAAAAATAAACATTACGTTAACCGACGCAACACCTTTTCGGCCAAAAACCCAATTAGGTCCATCGAAACAGGGTGCTCAATTCAGGTGCAACGTTGTGCAACGTAAATATTGTTAACACAGGCCATCAGACCCCGATTTATGGGAACAAAATCTTGTCGATAAATCTTGATCTTGGCCAAGATCTGCCAGTTTCACGATTTATGGGAGCGAAATCTTCCGATATATCTTGGCCAAGATTTCTCGAGGCCCGAAATCTGCCCTTTCGAACAAATCTCCAAGATCTGTCGAAACGAGCCTTCCGACAAATCTTGAGGCGGCGAAACAAATCTTGCCTGGGTGCGACGCGATCACCGAAGGTCAGTCAACCTAATCGTCCATAACGCCATGAAATCTGCACCTGGCACACTCGCAAGGGTCTCTAACGCACCCTGGCGTCACTGGGCGGCGCCCGTTGCGCCGACAGCTAACGAAAACGACCAAGGCGCGCGAAAAAAAATCGTATTTGCCCTGGCTCGTTCCACGTGCGTCATCACCAGTCTGTCGAGGGACCGTTCAAAGAGTACTTTATTTTGAAGTAGAAAAATAGAGGAGGAGGAACGTTTTGCCAACACACCTCTGTCGTGTTCGACGCTTCTATCTCTTCATTGAATAACCCCACACCCAATCCCTTTGCACCCGAGCCAGATCCGTGAGTGCAGATGACAGCGCCGGAGGTTTGACCTCGATATACGCCTGGTACATAGTGAGATACGTGCATGTGTGTCATCGGCTTCGGGTTGATGCACTTTCTTGTCAGTTGGACAGTAATGGAACAATTTTGTTTCTCCGCTTGACATGAGCTCGTGGGCAACGGCTTCTATTTTGCACCCTAGGTAGGCGCCCATCGCTAGTATCCACCCACAGTGTTGAGGCAATACAGCTGGGGGAGGGACGCTCCTTCTACAACTGCGTCATGGTCACTTTTCGCCACACCTTGGCATTTTCTGTGGACCATGTGGCCGTTGTGCCTTTATCAACTTCAAGCAGAAGAGAGGAACAACTCTCCGCTTTTTCAACATTCAACATATTCTCCCCATAAATCGCGATACTGCAAATCTTGGTGTAGATATATTGTGAGCAAATCTTGGGGTCAAAATGCCAAGATATATTTGCAAGATTCTGTTTCCATAAAGAAGGGTCTCCGCGAGGAGACAGGAGAGAGGCACACAGACACGTTCCTACGCACTACAATCGACGACGCAGCTACTGTTTACACCTCTCTACGCTAGTGTCCAAGGTTAAAAAGTAGTGTGCCGCCTGCACCTTCCCTGATAGTCTGGTCACCCATTACACGCTTGTCGTTGACCCAGTAGAGAACTACAGGGGATGTATTGTAAAATGTAAGTTACCTATACAGATGTTTTTGTACTTAGCACCAGCTGGCATCACTGATATAAATCATCGGTGTATAGACTAAAAAAGACTCGAAATAAGTCCAATACCCAGCCGGTTTTCCTCCACTCAATGAAAAGACCCCACCACATCCCGTTCGACTGTGGGTATATCTCGAATGGGTAGTCTTTCTGTGTGTGTACTTGTTATTCCTTAACCCTTACACGAACGAGTTGAGTCTGCGCATTCATGTTGGTTTGGAGCCAGGCGATGATGACTACCCCCCTCTCTCTGAATCACCGCCGCCTCCCAGAACTCCACACGCACTACATATAGTACTCTGCAGGAACATTGTACATTTTCAGGCAAGATAATAACTGATCTCCAGTACTTCCCACTATTATTTGCCGAAAAACTGGGATTTCCAATCCCAGATACTGCTGTACTCCGGAATCGCCTGGGATTTGTGTTTGAGGTCGTTGTGCAAGGTGTTGCGCGCGCGTGGCACCAATTGCACGCTTGTACTGTAGGAGGAGTATGTATATGGTGATGATACAGATCAGATGTTGCACGTGTGTGTCAACTCTGTGCTGGGCATCTTGCATACACTATCTACCAATCGACACCATATCCATGAGCCAGGATTGTGTGGAAAGCATTTGGGTGGAGAAGGAGGCAAAGAGGACAGACACCCTTTCTCAACCGAAAAAACGGCACAGCCAACACCCAACACAGCAGTAGATCATGGTATCGCTGCTGCTGCATCCTCTCAAAGTACACAAGACGGGCCGTTGCCTAAATATTTGCTTGTTGTGTGCTGATGATGTGCTTCTCCTCAGCACAGAGCAGGTAGCAGGTGTGTGTATCCCTCCCGATTCTACGGCGCAGCCGCTGTTGACGTCTGTGGTGGTTCGAAATTCGAAAGGAACCAACCGTCAGTTGGTGATCTGTCGAGTCAACGCCAATGCTTTTCCTTCCTCCACCATGACGGCTGATTTCAAAACTCGTACAGCTGCTCCCGGTTGGTCTGGAAAAACTGGCGAACAACCTGGGGCCTTCGTTGGCAGCCATAAAGACCTGTACAAGTTCACGCTTTCGGCTACAACAATGTTTACCACAACCTGATGTACCTGTATTCAGCACCGCATCGGCACGCGGAGACCACCACGTGCAACTTGTCCCGTGGGCCTTACAGACAGATACAAATTAGCACCAGTGTAAAGCACGGCATAACGTTAGAGGTAGGCCTCACCTCTCCTCGACTTTTCACCGGCCGTCTCCCCGTCCTTTCCTCTCCCCCTCGCCCGGCTGCTCTGGCAACGCCCTTTGCGCGCCGCATGTGGGGGGACTGCAAACCGCTCGACCGAAGGGGGGGGTGCGGATGGACGGCTCTGTGTGCCAGTGCATATCACACTTCTCGCTTGTATGGAAGATGACAATATATAGCGAAGATTCGCAATAATATTGTCATCTTCCATAGTCGCTACCCTTGCAACAACCGAGCAAGGGGGGGAGTAAAGGACGGGGAGAGGGCAGGTAGAAACGAGCGAGAGGTGAGGCTTACCACTATTTAGCGCGTGGTAGTACTGTTTTCTGTGTGACAGCCCCCCAGCAAGTCGGGTGTGTGTACAAGTCTCACCGCATTCGGTACTACAGCAGTGTATCCGTCGTCCGTATCCGTCTACCGTCTACCGTCTACAATACCGCCTGCGGACGCGGTTCTGTATATCAGGCTGCAATGATGAGCCCTGTTTGTTTACAGATGTAGTCACGATTGATTGGCTTGGCCTCCTCAATGTTGTCATAAGCGTTCACCCGTGGTCGTTTTCGCTGCCGAAGGCCCCAATTGGTGGTTTGTCAGTTTCCCAGTTGCCGCTGCACTGCTGTACATACCACCGGCTCATCCACCCCAAGTCCACGGCGTACCAGCAGTATAGACTACCAATAGCTTTCTAGGAAACCAAGGGAAACAAGTTTTATCCAGTAGCCGATTTCATCCGCTGCTGTAGAGACCAAGCTGGTCCACCGGCTCGCCTGCTAGTCTAGATCGGGAGGTGGAATACAATCAAATTACCCCTTATTACCCAAAAACGCGCCGTAGGACCAACCCACAACACACAACCACGAAGTTCGCAATACGTGGCACGGCAGGTAACGCCTGACGTCACCGGTTCACCCCCACGAACTGGTCTACCCCACCCACCTTGAGCGGTTTGCGGTCCTCTTTACGTTGACAACCTGTCACTGCTCCAACTCTCGGTGTGCAAGACGAGGGGTTGTCAAGCGAGAGGCGCGAGAACTGGAACGAGGCAGGTGGAAGACGAAGGGTGGTGAGGTCTGCCTGTATGTAGCGTGGCTGCGGTTCTACAGCCGTCGTGATACATACATAGGTACCCCACACGACACAAGTTTCACGTGGTGGTCTGTGCCGTTTAGCTCTGTTCGTGTGTCGCCTGCCCGCCTGCTGCCGCAGTCCTGTGAAAAAGGTGTTGCTAGCTAGCACTGCTATCGCATGGTTGTAGGTTGTGATCGTTTTGGCACCAAGTCTTGCTGAAGGCGCGTGCGCCCGAATCCCCCGACGCCCCCCACGTGGAGATCCATGTTACCGTGTTTGCAGAACTCCTCTGAAGTCACAAGTTTGCGGTTGTAGTGCTACCGACTTGGTCGAATATGATGGTCTCCATGTCGGAATACTATTTCTGGGAACATTCCTTGGGTTGGTGCAGCCCTACACGGCAACCTAGCCTTTAACCATGCAGCAACCCTGGCGCTAACGGTGCGCAGCAACTAGCCCTAACGGTGCTAGAGCAGCCTAGCCCTGACCCCTTTTTGCGCCGCGGCTTAGCTTAAACGGTACAGCAGCAACCTAGAACGTTATGTACCGGTACAGCAACCTAGCTTTTCGACGTACAGGAACCTAGTGGTAGCAGTACGCAGCACCCTGGCGCCGCGGCATGCCGCGGCCTAGGCTTGCTTGGTATAGTGACCTACTGTAACAACACTTTCCAATGCCGTAGTTTTGGGTCGGAGCGGTTGGGTTGGGGTGAGGGATAGGGCAATACCCTAGCTTTGGAGCGGCGGAAAAATATGCACAGCGGGCCGGCTGCGAACCAGCAAACCAGTAGCTTCGAAGAGAGCGTTCGACCATCGGGGGGTATCTCTCCTACTTCTCCCCGCCCACCCACCAGCTGATTCTCGGGCTATATACTGCAACTGTGGGTTTCCAGGAGGTTTCCTCAGGAAATTCCCGTCAACCATTGCGTTCGGCCAAGTCGTTGGCACCCCTCCAAGTTTGTCATTTTTATAGGCAGCTGTTTCCAAGGAGTGTACGTAAAAACGGAGGCGACACCCGTAAGCACTGTGCTCCTTGTACGAGGAGGACCATTTCGGCCGTGGCAGGGCGGTGACCACAAAAGGCGGACCGATTGCAAGATACCCACCCTGCAGACAAAATGAAAAGAGTACTTGTTTTGTAGTCGACCCCGCTTTAAAGACGCGGTGGAGTTGGCAGAATTCCTCTGAAGTAGGAACCGCCTGCAATCTTGACTTCTCAAATTCTGTAGTAACCGTAGTAACCAATACGAATCCATCACGCATATTTTGTCAGCTGGGATCGCTGGTGTACAATAGCTGAGGTCGCTGGTGCACAACAGCTGGGGTCATTGGTGAAGCAATGTCAGTAGCCAAGAGTAGCCTTTGAGATTACCGGTTCGTGACTTTCCAAATGATCTTCTTCACCATCTACAGCAGGTAGTGCAGTTATGTAGACCGGCACTATTTCGGCCACCAGCGCTATTGACAATGCCTGGATAGTGGTTCAGGTTCTCAGAATCCCTCGATAGTTCTGACTCCATAGACTAGGGTTCGATTTCAGTGCAGCGCTACAGCTTTGTGGGGATGGATATTGAGGTGGGCGAGGTGGGCGGGCTTCTTCAAGTTTCATGAGGCTTCTGGCCTGTCGAAAACACGGAATTCGTCACATGAAAATCAACTTGACCAGAATGACACTACTATCCCACCTCAACGTACGCACGGAGTTGTGTCGCGAAGCGTTGGAGCTGGCCTTAACCCGTAGGCCGTGCTGCCCATTCTAAAGGCATGTCGATGTTGATGATGTGGTGGCAAGAATGGTCTAGCATTTTCAGGCAACCTCCATGACACCTACAGTGAAAGAAAGACGCTCATGCTGTCTCCAAAATGGACCGCTCGATTCTCATCTCGTCCTCTTTTCTCATGTTACGTTTGCTTGAGGTGGCGCCGTTTGTTTGCTTCCCTCGTCCCCCGCCCTATTACCGTCTGTCGAAAGACAAAACACCTATCGTGTTTTGAGTCCAATGTGGCAACTGACTGCATCGAGAAGACCAACGCTTCGACTTTGTTCCCTGCTGCTGCTGTAGCAATGGACGTACTAGGACTGCTTCTGTCAAGAGGAGAGTATTTTCACTAATTCAGTGTGGCAGCAAGCCTTCGATGTTCTCCCTGACCTCTGATGTGCATTCACTGCGGGTATTTGCTTGTCAGTTATAGTCCTCGATGAACACCAAGCAGTACACGTAGTTTCACAAAAGAAGCGTTGAACGTTTCCCGTTGACTTTTTTTTTCTCTCTACGTTTCCACTAACAACACCACCAGTAGGCATGTGCTTGCCGTAAATACCAGGGAAATCGATACTGTAGCCCAAAATGTCTTCCTGCCATATAGCGGAAGACATTCAGTGGCATTGCCTCCCACGAGTGGCTGGTGTTGTGGCTTTACTGCGAATGATGAGAGTCTCCAGGAGTGATGAAAATAATCGTGGCCTATGCTCGACTTCACACAGTTTCTCGAGAGGATGGCTAATAATGCTGCACCATTCGCGCGTAGATGGGTCGGTAGTGCTTTCCAGGCAAAATCCCCTTGCCTCCTGTTGTGTTCCACGTTTGTGATGCCTACGGTTCAAGCATGGGCAGAACACCTGCCCCTGTCTTGGACAAGCTTGGAGTAGCATCAACCAGGTTGTATTTCTGGGTTATTTCAGGCCAGCTCCGGTCAAAGTTCGTACGTTCAGCTTTTGACACTCATAAGGTGCTGTTATTTGCTCTCTTGTTGATGCATGATGGCGGTGTGTTCGTTCGGTCTACGCCTTCCTTTGGACCTGTCGCGACCATTCCATCAAGTCTCACCGGCAAGTGTGCTAAACCTCCGACATGCGTGCTCCCCTCCTCTCTTGTTGCCTCCCTTCGGAAAGGTCTGCGTACGAGTGGAACACAGAACGTCATGCAGGGAGACGTCCGTTCGGGTTCCGCAAGGCCTGGTGAGCAAAGAACGAGCTGTATTGGTGCAGAAGTCGTGTTCGCTTTGTTCTTGTTCTCACTCGCTCGGATTGAATTCGAGCCTTTCCATTCTTCTTTTATTCTCGCGTTCAGTCGGATGTGCGGCGTTGGTGATTTGGTGGGCGGCGCCAGTTGCAGGCTCGTAATCCAGCGTGATAGCTTTGCAGCTGGAACGATTTGTGGCCCGGCTCGAGCTTGTCGCGAACGCTGCTCGATCGATAGTTCCTTTGTTGTGCACTTTCGTCCCGCAATACCCAGATCCGTAAGTTCCTTCTTCTTGATGGCAACTTCATGTTTTCCATGGCACTCGGCTCGCGTTTTTCACATGTTTCGACGGTAACCGGCCTGGGCTGTCAATTGAGGTATTTGTACTCCCTCATATAGTTGGACGGGACTGCATATTTTGGTCTTCAGCTTCAATGCTTTGTACCGAGCAACTCATTTCAAACGATTTTTTAGTGTTGTGACGCGGCGTCTTTCGTATTGATTTATTGTGGGATGTTTCGACCATGTTGGCTTCAGTGGTGCTCTGCGGCTAACAGCTGTACCATCAGTGATATGGGTCGTCTTCGTGAATGGAAGGCTACGCCACACATATCACGCTCAATCAAGCACCCTGTGAACATCCCCAGGCGGCGATTCAATCGGGCATTGGTGGTTTTGGTTTGGCAGTTTTTATTTCTGACATGTGCGACAAGTGTGAACATCTGAATGCTAATGGTGTGACGAAGCTTGTCCTCTGGACCACATTGAAGTTTTTTTTGTGGTCGAATTTCGTTTCGAAGTAAATCCCTGTATTCGGGAGTAGGGCATAGGATGAATATCCAGCGCATATCTTTGACAACACCGGCGAATCGACGATTTCGCAGATGAATGGGGCACGGCCGTGGCGAGCGGCGACGCGACTAGCCCAGCTGGTGCTGGTTTGGTCCGGATCAGAGCCGGAGCCGGCTCTGTCGATTCTTAAAGACTGCGTCTCTTTGCTGGAGAAGGAGTTTGCGTTTTCAGCCCCGGCCTTTCCCGCCGTTCCTTTGCTCCCAACTATGCCTGGTAAGTTCCTTGTTGAAATCCGGAGATTGTAAAATGGTTGCACTCGCACCGAGTTGGGGAGACGCCAATATGTTGGGTTTGGTGGCTGGGTACTGTTTTTGTGAAAGTCTGTACGAGGTACATCCCTAGCATTGAGGTATGCGACGGGTTAGGCAGAACGTGCATCGAACCCGGCGGTAGATCGGAACGTAATATTGTGGATTGAACCTTGACGTCTCGTCAAACACCTGACGGGGTTTTGGACTGGTCGCAAAGTTTGTACCGGCCGCTACGGGTAGAATTGTTGTTTCCAGAATGTTGAATGAGCTGCGTGTTTTCTTTTCGTTTCTCTTTGGAGTTGATCAAAGCCACCAAAGGCCATTTGGTGCGAAGAAGCACCACGATTCGATGTAAACTGAGCAGGTCCACTCTGAGAATGGGTTCTCCCCACCTTTTCTGGATAACCTCTACACTATCGGTGGCTATTTGTGCAAAATTGGTTGCCTGGAGTGAATGTATCGGCGATTTACCCGATATTCTCGTGCCCGCGGACAAGCAAATTATTCCATTGCTGTCGCAAATGCAAAAACTCACGCCTACCCATCTGCCAATACGAATCATGCACGTCGCTCACTCGGTCAGCGTGCCCAGATCAAACCTTGAACCTCGACATGGATGTGTCACTGCTTAACGATTTCGGGCACAGGCAGATTGGGTGTATCATGGTTCGATCATGAGGTAAAAGGGTCGCACACACCTGAACGCTATTCGAATCTCAGCATCCTTGTGATTTTTTTCTTTTCGTTCTAAAACCTAACGAATTGTTTGCCATTTACAACACAGTTTTCGTTTTCTTTCCCACGTTGGAGTACAAATCGTTTCGAACGGTCCGCGAACAGATGAAAGAACATCATTTCGAAGGCGATATTGTCATCTCTGGGTACAACCATGCCAGAATCACTTCGCTTGTGTTCAAACCGGACGAGACTATTGAGGTGGCAGAGCCGAAATCCTCTTCATTCAGTATGAGTGAGTGTGGTGGATCTTGTCCACGCTGCAATTCGACATGTGCTTTTGATTGAACAGCATGATGACGCACGCACGGTGGTAGAGGTCTGGATGGGAGTGCCTTGTTTCTGTGGTGTTTGATTGATTGTCTCCGCTATCATCGCTCGTGGAATCAACATGTGATGCCGGTTCGAGTGTGGCACTCACAAATTCAGAACAAGAGGACGACAGGGTTGACTGAGCTGAAACCGATAGACTGCCTTGCGCTCCTGCGAGTAGCGTGTCAGGCGGTTGCTTCGCTGGTGCAGCTCCCGACATTTTGGGGGGAAGATGGGGAAGCGCAACACCAGGCCGGATTTAACTTACCGCTTGCCGCAACAGAAATATTTGTAGCGCAATTTGTTTCGTCGCCGGGGAAAATATATTGTGCGGCCCCTGTAGGCCTGAAAAAGTTTAGGGCGGATATTACCCTGTTGTTTTCTCGGCATTCTGATTCGTGGTTAGTTCTCTGCGGAAGAACTGCAACGGAAAATTGTTCAATTCCGAGCGACATTCTCACGGTCTTTCGAGACGCATTGTTTTCCCCGTGGAAACAAGGTCGATTGAAGTTTTGGTGGGTCACAGAGTGCTTCCGTTCACGTTTTCGGCTCGTTTGCGGCCGACAAACACACAGTGCGCCATGTTTTCGGGTGGCCTACAAAGGGAATACGTAGGACCTCACACCACGTTTGACTGCTGTTTGTGGATATCGTCTGCCTAAGGCCTCTGGCATGCGTTTTTGACTCGTCACACTCGGAGCAACCAGAACGAACAAGGCGGACGTCCAAAACGCCAACATCGAAACTTACTTTCAGCTCGCATTTGCAGGCCGGGTGCAATCGACACCGGACATTTTGGCCATGATTTTCGGAAGCCTTCACAGAGCATGTGTATGACCTCACGCCATTGGCTGGTGTGCGTGTACATTATGGGGCGAGTCCCTTTCTCTGACATGCGCCTTTGACTTTGACTGGACACAGACGGAGCTAACACGCGGCGGACCGGATCATGAAAAGAGGAAAATAAATATCATCGAATCGAAACACACGTCTGTTTGAATTTTGAGAGCGTGCGCAATCATTGCTGAGACTTTTCCCGGGACGCTTGCAAACGGTGTGTGTATCACCGCACGCCATTGGCTGCTCTTTGAGGATGTTGCACGCGGTTTTTACTGGTCATACGTGCCCCTGTCACGAAATCGGCTCATGCATCAATTCAGCAGTGCAATGTGGCAGGTATGGATTTTTCGGCTCGATTGCCACCAACCGGACCCAGAACCGCCTGAAACTTCGACACCTGCAGAGAGTTTGTGTCTGACACCACGACGTTGGCCTCCGTTTCTTGAACAGACGGTATAGATCCTCGTTGTAGCACGATTGGGCTCTAACCCCTCTCATTTCTGATGTGAACACTTTAGCTATCTAGTGGGAAAACGGGCCCAATTTCTTGCTCACGGGCTGGAATGCTTACAAGTATTCGGGCTCTAAGCAAATGGGCCCTACGGTTGTTTAGGTTTGCTTTTACGGAATAAGCCTAAATTTTAGGGGGAGTAAGGGAAACGACCCCCCCCCCCCCTCCCCGTTATAACCAAACTGAGAAAACGGCAGCCTAAGAATCAGTCTTGGGCCCTTTATACCAGGCGAGAACCATGAAATTCGAGAAACGTATTTTGTCGTTTTTTCTCTGTGGGAAGCGATATATATCCTTTTGAAACAGGTGCCCGATACATTGCTTGCATTGCTTGACACCTGCCCCTGTTGTGGAATGGGTTTCATGCAAAACACATCCGTCGAATATCGTCAAACAAAGGCGCCAACCCGCTGTTGCCGCTTACATCTGTGTGCCTGCGCGCTATGTGAATCGCTGCTCAGCATCCATGTGAATCGCTGCTCAGCATCCTCCAAGGCTTGTCGGACTGCCCTCTCAATCAACATGTCGCACGAACATCATGGAGTCTGCCAGGAGCTGACTCACACCGCAGCGCAGCAGTAGACCTCTACAGCACCGTCATTTATGTTGGTGTTATTCAATAGCGTGGTCCTTCTATTCTCTGTCTTAAACCTCTACCGCGTGCTGCTGTTCATCGACACACACCACCCAACACACAGCCAGGACGTACGTTCAACTAGCAGCGTCTTGGAAACATACACACCATGTCAGCGTCTCTCGTCTATCTCCTCGTTGTCAGATGCCATGCTGTGCATCAGATCAGTCTCCACTGCATGCGTGTATCTATCGCATGCATGCTGCCTCTCGCGTGTAACATGAAACACGTCGCCGACCAACCAAAACACACATCTATGTGTACTTGGGCCCAGCCCCTGCCATTTTTCTCCTCGCTGCCACCCTTGCACACACGGCACGTGAATGATGTTATGCTTCTGGCCTAGCTCATGTATACGCCCGTACACCGTTGTTTCTTCCGCAGGACCCAGTCGTAGCTCATGCTTGAACGCGCTCGTCATCGCTTTGAACGAGACGTGCAACGGGGAGAGCTGGTACACGTCGACCAAGGAGCTGCAGCTGGCGTCCTTGGAGTTCTGCGTCGCGTGCAGAAACTACCAGACCCTGCACTTGAAAGTTGACGCACAAATCCCACGCAGGCTGCTTGCAAGGGCAGATGCCCCACCTCCACACCCGGAGCTGCTATGCCGGACGCGCGTGCCACGGCTAAGAGCGCGCCGCGTGACGTGGGGCATGCGGAAAGCAGCGGAATTGAGCATCCCGATATTTGCAATGACAGACGTGGACTGCCTGAAGTTTGGCGAGACTTCGTTGGAAGCGTTGAGGCTGTGGCATGGCCGCGACGGTTGGAAAAGATCCAGTTTTTCATTTCTTCACTATTCAACGAGCCGGTCAGTCTGGTCGAGTGGCCAGCATCTCTGCAGACGCTTAAATTCGGTAAGATGTTCAACCAGCCGATCGAGCATGCCAAGTTTCCGGCGTCGCTCAGGCAGCTCGCTTTCTTGGCCAGTTTCAACCAACCGATTGTGGGAGACATTCTACCGAGCTCACTGCACCAACTTGACCTGGGGGTAACCTTCAACCAGCCCATTAACGGGGTGTGTTGGCTAGATTCACTTCAGAGGATTAATTTCGGAACTGACTTCAACCAGCCGATTGACAACGTCAGGTGGCCGTCGTCATTGCAAGAGCTTACGATTGGATCTGTGATCGATGTAGAAGAAAACGTGATAACGATGTACTCGTACTTCGACCAACGCATCGACAGCCGTGGTTGGCCTATGTCTTTGCGTCGACTCCACTAGGCGACGACTTCAAACAGTCACTGCAAGGGCTGGGGACGTGGATGCCCAACCTTGAAGTACTTCGTCTCTTCGATTTCCGTGATCCAGATTTTGGTAACGATAGCCTTCTCCTCGGAATCGGATGGCCAACAGGCCTTCGTCAGCTGGCCGTGTATGAATGCACGAAAATGGATGGGGTCACTATTCCTTCCACGGTAGAAGTCTTGTACAAAGTAGTACAGACCTGTAGCTTTGATGGTGCTCGGAGCAGTGGTTATTGCAGTACCTTTGATTAGCGAAGCTCTAGACTAGTAGATGCTTTGGAGCAAAACATATCGATTGCGAGACTGTATTGTGGGAACTGGGAGTAGAGCTGCTGACAGTTGGAGTGCTTGAAATGCACGAAAGCAACATGTCGAAGGAGGGGTTTCGATTCACGTCGGATGCCACGAACATTTCACCTCAAAAGTACTTCCCGTTCGATGTATTTCGTTGATTGTGTCGTTTGCGCGTTTGATGGCGATATCCTGTTTGGGGTTTGTGTTCGGCGGGGTGTGTCAATTTTATGAGCTCCTGCTGACGCTTGGTTTATAGCATTTAGTCTTCTGTCACAAGACGGAAAGAGTGACGTACATTATTTTGGTGGAAGCTCAGAGTTGGCATCTACTGTATAGGTTCACGTTAAACTGCGGATTAGCAACTGTGAGGGGTTCGACCAAATGTTTTTTGAAATAATTCAGAATCATTGAAAGTTTTGTTCGGAGTGCCAATCGCTTACAACTTTCCAGTGTGATGAACTCCATCAATTTTCTCCACTCTCTTCCTCTTTCAAGCGAAGAGTCCCCGTGGGCTGCATACGGCAAAAGGTACTCGTTGTCATGGGTATTGTAGTGGCTGGAAGTGGCCCTGGAATAACGTCGTCCTCTGAGATGGTTCCTGCCACCTTCAACAACGAACAGCCCCCTGCGGCGCCCGTGTAGGCTATTGTTTGGGCGCTCTAGTGATTGACGAGGCATCGGTTGCCAATGTCGCGGTGACGAGAACGATCTCTAGGTCCTCGCCCTAGAACGATGCCCATAGCCAACAAGCGGTTTGAAGGAATTCTGGGTAGTTGGAGCTGCTGGTCGGATATTCCTCCCGCAGAGGCTAAGCGTGTTCGACCTCTTGTGGAACAATTCACCGAACTTGTGAAACCTGTGGTTCTGCACCACTTCACGAACTGGCGAGTTGTCCTGTTGTTGAGTACCCTGATTGGGATGCCGTTTCGGATGGACCACGCCCTTTTCGCTTCCACTGTGAAGCAAGTGATAATGTCGTTGGTGGGACTCTTGGTCTGGAACAGTTGGATATGTTCTCGGCTGTAGATGTTGTTGGTTGAAGTTTATGCTTTAAATCTCAAACAGCGAAGGTTAATCACCTAACACGTATTGCCGGGATAGGAGTTCAGTGTATTAATTATGTGATCGGGTTACACATCGAGACCTACGAGTTAGTACATTGAGCCACGAATCGCATCAACTGTCTATTACCGTGATGGGTACGTTGCAATCGCCCGTGCGTGGTTTCTTTCCGTGATGAGGATGGAGGCTCGCACCCGTGGTGCCCCCCCCCCATCTCTCTCTCTCTATATATATATGTATCTCTCTCTCTCGCTCTCTCTATTTCGCTTCCTCCCTGCAACGGCCAAGGCGCTTGGCCACTTCAAGGTCCTTGTGGACTATTTCGAGTGTCAGGATCCCGTCCCTTTCTTTTTCATACGTTACGACCAACTACATGCCAATAATTCATCTTATCTGGTGCACATTCACCCTGTAAGCCTCTGTACACAACGGCCACTACCAGGGATGCGCCCAAACCCAGGGTTAAGTCTAGCCGCCAACAGGTTATTAGCATTTCAGGTTCTACCCCAGCAGGTCATCGAGCCCATTTCCAACACATTGAGCGCCATTGAACTCCCCTAAACCTCGAGCTTTCCACATCATCCTGTGTATCATGTAAATTCGGAGGTTCGTTTGGGATACGATCCTCGTGTTTTACGGTGTCTGTTGCCTCATGCCTAAGATGCCCCTGATGGCAAACCCTTTCTCCGTCGTTCGATGTGAGGATCGCATTAATGTCTATTCTTTGCTCTCCATCTCCCGGTGATGCCATCTGGTGCAAGTGAAGAATTGCTGTGAAAATATTACACTCAGATACATAGTCTGCTACATTTTTTTTTTTAAATTGTTTTCTCCCATCATTGGACTCTGTCGTGTGCTCCTGTGGCCCCCATCCTCCACTGCTATTAGCCAGACGACCCAACCGGGGTCACATAGAAGGGGGAGGTTAAACCCCCTCCTGCGGTTCTTGCCTGAGATATTTTTTTCGCCAGAAGGGCACAGCAATCCCTTCCCTCGCGACCTATAATGAAGTCGATCGAGTTTACTAACAACGAGCTTTGCAGCGTGTCGCTTCCAACGTGAAACCAGGATTTATTTAGTGAGAAAATGAACTCATTCTGCCGGGACTCGAACCCGTATGACCTGGCCCTTAGTAGGCTGCGAGGGTACCCACTAGACCACCGGGGCGACCGGTCATATATGTGTAAGTACACTGCACGCGACACTTCCTCTTGCTACGAGGAGGAAACGACGGTACAACTTTCTACGCACAGGAAACGGCCGTTTCTGGTCGGTTTCATGTCGATCCTTGGGGGTAGCAGTATCGCCAAGAATACAACTGCAGCTGGTGGAGCTCTTGTCATTCACGTCGATCGGACTGGGTAGCATGAAATTCCTAAACCCCATCACCTGCGATCCACATCAAGACACGCCCTGATCTGGCACCACAGCAGTCGTGTCGGCCGATTCCAACTCATACGAAACATGACTGATATTAAGCGAAATGCGACACAAGCTAAGCGGTATCCCAACATCCCCTTCACCATATCCTCAAATCCGTGCTGGGCTCGGAGAGTAAATAGCGCATCTATCTACAAATATTGTACGCCACAAACCCGACCGACCTTTTCAACGCAAGACGCGCTTACTACAATTGGACCAGAAGTGCCGCCCGAACGCCCGGGAAACACAAAACAAGGCTCCCTTCTCCCGAGGCAAGACGCCTTAACATCAACCGTAGGGGAGGTTGGAGGCAAATAACCGCCGACCCGTGCAGTATCCTGTTTCATTGTACACACTGGTACCGTCGTCTTGGAGCAAGACAAAACAAGTCTGCCCGTGCTGTGGGATCCCGAGTACGTCTGTCTGCAAAGCCGTCTATCCTAGGATTCCCGGCACTAATGTTAACGCCAACAAGCGCAGAAAATCCAACACCCGCTATGTACACCTACGACTTGCGAAAAATTCCACCAAAATCTAGTCTAGGTCGGGTTTCTATTGGTTCAGGGCCGTGGGGACCCTGTGAAACCGGTTGCGGCTGCACTTGTCCACGTCGTCAACCTTCAGCAAGCCCCTGCCCTGGGCCTCCTGAGCGTCCCTTCTCCAGTCCGGAAGCCTGGAAATACATTCCACCGGGCGGTCGGTTAGACGAGCTCAATAGAAAAATGTAGACTGAATACAAAGTTGTATATTCTTCTTTGTGGTTCGGTGAGGTTCGCTCGGCTCTTCCGAGTAAAAACGTGTCGACGGTGTGAGCTGTTCGAGCTTGGGAGACATCACTGATGGCAGCTGGCAGCTGATTCTCACCAATACGGGCGTTACTTTTATCTTACATCACGATGGCACTACTACTCTGCTCTGATGAGCCCACTCCGGAGGCGCGCCTTGTAAACGACGTGCATATGTACGTCGAAGCACACAGCTAGGTTCCCTCCGTCGCTGACGGCAATGAGACAATGTTGCCCATCTTGTTGGGATCGCGACGACTCATGTTCATGGATACTTGGAAGAGGGGTTGCGCTCACGAAATCGATGACTGGTGGGAAACGTAGGAATGTGTTTATCTGCAGAAGAGGATTTGCTCGGACCGGTCTCGAGAAAATAGTCATTGCCGGGAAGATTGCTTCCTTGATTGGTGCCATATCTTGGCCAAATGTCAAATTAGCCCCCCCTTGCTACCCCGCGATCATGTGCATGTGGGGTGTTTCTCTTGCCCCAAGGCCTGACAGCCCTGTCGTCGTAGTGGGTCCATGCCAATTGCTTTCGTGGGCGCGTTCGTTCATCGGGGCCAGATCCACAGCTGTGCTCGGCTATGGCGGGCGAAAGAAAAAAAATAGGGAAAGAGAAAATAGTGGGCACACCCACCCGTGTCTCAGACAAAAGTGGGTACTCGAAAGGTTGCATGGCGGAGACCACTCGTGACAGGACGCAACCACTCAAAATATCATTCCGATGCATGGACCTTTTGGGCTTACAGGCAAACAGCTTGGAAATTACCAGAGCACCGCATTAGTGTTAATCGCCAATCCACACCACACCAGGAATGTGGCCCGACTGTATGATCATTCCTCCCATGCAGGCTCTTATCTTTCTGTTCATAACAGAACTCGGACTGTGGCAGTACGCGAGAGAACGCGGGCAGGGAATCTATAATATCCCACCGGTGGCCCGGTGGAGAAACGAACACCACAACTTGTGCCTCTTTGGAAGGTGCTGGTTGCAGTCTACCGTAAATTTTGCGAGTCAGCGCACAGAGGTGCGATCGATTTTCAAAGCGTAATTTTTCCACAACTAGGAGGGTGCGAGCGCCAACTGATACTTCTCAGGAAAGATCTCGATGAGATATTTCCAAAACCGCCCTCTCGACAGTGGTGACCTCCTGGTTGTGGAGAAATTACGCGTTGGGGATCGCTCGGCACCCCTGTGCGCTGACTCGCAACCTTACGGTACCCCGTACAAGTTTCGGCTGCCGTGCGTTGTAGCCGACCTGTTCCGTCGCTGTTCGCACCAGCACCAGACCAACGCCAGGTTTTGACAACTGGAATACGCCGAGACAAAAAAAAAGAAGAAAAAAAGCAAGCATCTCGCTGGCACTACTGTGTTGCTTGGGCTCACTTCTTCGCATCTGGCCGTTCAGGCAAGGGGTGCCCGTCGTTGAAGCCGCCGCCCTTGCCGCTCCCTCCGCTGAAACCGTCGAGCTCGAGGCCGTCGTCGCAGCCATCGACATCCTGCAGAACCCGTAGCGCATCGCGGAACACAGCAGGGTCCTCGAAACCCTGCCAAGATCGACGAAGCGTCCGCCAGAACGGGATGATAAAGGGTGAGGCATGCTTGTACCTAGCAGCGCATGGCGCAATTAAAGGCCAACGACAACGTCGACCAATACAAACACCGTCTCCGCAACACAACTAGTATGCAATACAACGTGCCATGTCGAAGATAATTGGTTGTCTTACTTCCGTAGGTTACGGAGGATATCACACACATCCTCTGGACTGATTTTCAAAGCTCGATTGATACTCCACGACCGAGATGATGCCACAGTGGTCAAACGATGCGTTTTCGGAAAGCTCGCGACCAGACGGTTCCAACGTCGTATTTTCCGGCACCGCCACTCTTGACTGCTGTGGAGTAATCGAAGCTTCGAAAATCGGTCCGGGGGGGGGCGTACTCATTTGTTGCTTGCCGTAGTAATTTGACCATTGACCACGCGTCCCTTTCGAGACGGAGCACCGTTCCTACACCTACTAGAGACACCACCAACATTTGGGAGCTCTTTACGTTTCTGCCACAAACTCCATAAAAATTTCTTCAAAATCTTATCCCCGTCCTCTAGGGCCTCTTGTGCCCACCATCTATCCCCAATTATCGCGATCGTTTTTTCGCTGTTGTCTAATTTACCAAACTTGTCCATGTCACATCCTCTCTGTCTCATTTCCTCCTCGAGATCCTCTCTTTCCTTCCTGTACAACTCACACTCCCCAACTATGTGGGGTCTACTCTCCTCCGATTTGCCACAATGGACATGTGTGTCTATCCTCCTCTTCCTCTCTCCTACGGCTGGTATACCTCTTCCTCCGTTCTGGCAAGTCCAGATCGCCTACTCGAAATTGCAATTTCAGCTTTTTCGCATAGTCCATGGGGCCGTCCAAGTACGTCTTCATCCCTATCCCTTCTTTCAACTTCCCGTATATCTCCAAGTGGTCATTCGCTTCGTACCTTCTTCCGAAGGGTTGCCTCCTCCCTACTCTCTAGCATCTCCTTGACTTTCGTCTTGAACCCCCCGAACCCTTCCGTGTCCAACGTCTCCTCCTCGTCTCCTATCTCCTTCCAAACCTTCTCTACCACCTTGTCCCATCTGATTCCCTTCTTCCCTGGAGTCGCTTTTCCCCAAGCTGCCTTGTCAACCATGGCTGGTGGTCTATCGTCCGACATTCTACTTATCTTGTACTGCCTATTCAACTTCTGCATGTCTCTCTTTGTTTTAAGAGAGTACATTCCCAATTCTGCTCTCAATACAGTGTTGCTCGTTGTACTTGAACATCCTAGTATTTTCTTGGCCGCTGCCATCTGCACCGTTTCCACCTGCTTGACGGCCTTTTCGTTACCTTCCCATACCTCTCCTGCATACTCTAGCTTAGGTACAATCACATTCAAGAGAATACACCTCTTAATCCTAGTGTCTAGGTGTGGGTCCGTAAGGATCTCGTCCATCTTGCCTATCTGAGCTTTACCCTTCCCAATCAACTTCGCTATGTGTGCGTCCCATGAGCACTCCTTCGAAATCTCTACTCCCAGGTACGTATACTTGTCTACTACCGGTAGTTCTTCCTCCCCTCATTTCCATGTGAATTCTACGGGATTTTTCTTGTCTTCGTTACAGACCACTACTGCGCATTTTCCTACGTTCGCCGACAGTCTCCATTTTCGGGTGTATCCTACCGCCGCATCTATTTGTTCTTGCAACCCTTCTGGAGTTTCGGATACCTCCTCAAAATCATCTGCAAACATCAGTCCGGACACACTCTTTCACCCTACTTGGACTCCCTGGGTCCAGGGGGGGGGTGATATGTTGCGTCACCTACGTTGGGAATGACCCTCATCGTC
>FN648687.1:60441-74127 GCA_000310025.1 Ectocarpus siliculosus | reverse complement strand
CCACATTATTATCACATATTCGTTGTTAGTCCCAACACGACATGTGTTCAGACCCTGCAAAATATTAACCTTTGTACTCTACTCACTCTGCCTTCTTCTAATCTACCCGTCCACCCGACCGCATCACCTCACACCCACCGAGTGGGTATCGTATGCGCACGGTGCACGGTGCTCGTCACGGCAATTCGAAACATGTCCCCTCCTTTACTGTCAACTTTTGTTTGCCCCCGTCTCTCGACTTAACCTCAGGTGCGTTTCGATCGCCCCAACACGACTTCCCCAGCGGGTGGTTCACGTGCTACAGCCACCAAAGGCAGCAACAGCAAGAAGAAGCCCTCCAAAAAACCGGTAAGCTTCTTGCCTTCTTTTCCGTCCTTTCGCAGATACAATCCTGTCCATAGTGCGTTCGCCCTACATGCTTCGATTACAGCCAACTCCGCTTTGAAGGCACTCCGGTCAAGGAAACTCTCCGCGTTGTCGTATACACAACATTTTCCGGGGACGTCGTGCCCAATTGATGAAATTTATGGTGGGGGGTACCATTTATACTCCACGGGTCCCCAGAAAAGAAGTAAAAACCATTCTTTACATATTATGGCAAAAAAGGGGGGACTCGGCCGAAATCAGAGATTGAACCTGACCCGTCCTTGCATTTCCTGAATGCCGGCCCGTTCTGTACCACTCTCTCCCGAGAGGTAGTTGTGAATTCGTTCACTTACGAACCTCGCGTGGAACGCACTTTGAGGGGCGAGCGGAGATGAAAGCCATCATCCGCGATTTCTTGTTCAGAAAGTAGTAGTATTGATGTGCACTCCTGGAATACCGCAAAGGGGAGCCGAATTTCATAGCGTACCACCGTCGACCGGCCGTTCATATTTTTTAATGCATCAACCGTTTCATGTTTGATCGACGTAAACTACTGAGTGAAATAAGCATGGGGACAAATTCCTGAACTTCCACGACTCTTGCCGGCCGTTCTTCAGATGCAGTTATTGTGCTTGTCAAGGTGCATATTTCAACGCATGGCACGCCTCCATTTACCTCGGGGATCGTACCATGCTGTCCCCAGACGCCTTCAACAAACCCCCAGCGTTGAAGCACCAAACAAAATCGGAACAACGTGTGACTTTCAAACGGCGTCGGCGGTACATTCGGTCCACACCATCACCGCTCCTCGGCCAATCATCTTGGCAAACGTTCACACCCAAACATACCTACGCCATCCTTCCCAACGGGCCGAACATTCCGCTTCCATGCACCGTTTCTCACGGCCGAACCTCCACACACAACTCTTTTCAATTATGATCACCCGCACATGTCCCATACTGGCCGGCGTACTTGCTCCACTCCACAACTCGCCCATTTACCTTTGCTATTCATCAAATTTCCATCCGCCCAACCGCCCCACCTGTATCTCCTCCCGTTTTCATATATGCCCTGTCCTCGACCTTTGAATGGTTCGTTTATCCACCCCCTTCGACTCTCATCCTGTCCGCCAACGTCCAATATACCATCACCTGCGTTCATACCCGCCTTGACCTCCTCATCTCCATACACGCGGACGCCGTACATGCTTACAGCGTACCTATCCTTTCTCCCGCTCACACATGCCAACGTTTTCCCTCCTTCCCCTTCCGACCGTACAACTGCCCCATCTCCTACGTGCCTCTCGTACCCATCCTTTCTCCCACTAACACATGCCAACGTTATCCCTCCTTCCCCTTCCGACCGTACAACTGCCCCATCTCCAATGTGCCTCTTGCAGAACAACGACCGCAGGGACCAGCTCTTGGCGGCCCTCGCCCCGACCAACTCCGGCCCGAACCTTCCGCCGACCACTATTTATAAATCCGTCCTTACCGGGAACAAGGTCTTATCCTTCAACGTCGTTTCCACCCAACAGGCACTCGCGGGCATTTACCCGGTACTACTGAGGTTCACAAACACAGGCCCTGTCATCCGCATGAAATGCGGGTACGGCACTCCGCCGTGTAATTCGACATGCAACCTTGGGTTGGGCGTGCCCTTCACTTGCAACAGCAGGCTCAACCCCCACACCCACCACGATTATGACGTGGTGCCCACGTTGTTTACCGTCGTTCCTGTCCACGGCGCGGAGGACGTTGGACCGCACCCCCCCGACGGCGTTCTCATTACTTCTGCGATGTCTATCGGTACTCCGGTGAGTTCATTTCTCCACGTTCTTGCCATTTTGTGGTTGCCGCGCGAAGTGCAGGACTCCTCGGAACATCCTCCGAATCGTACCACTGTTGTACTGCAATAAGTTGGAGTGGTGGGAGTGACGACTGGTGCGGTATGGACATTTTCCACACACTCCTACCGGTCCTTGGGTGTCGATTGGAGTCTCGTAGGTCCACATACAGCCAAGTGATCCTCAAGTCGTTGAAGAAGCCTGCCTGCAAAAATAGCGACAGGGTGTTCTATTTTTCCCACTTCACGTATTTCGGTTTCTGGATGTGTGGCGGGCCTACATACCGCATCTCTTACCTTACCCTTTTTTTCTCTCCCACCAAACGATCCGCACATAATCTGCTTCGTGTGCATCGTGCCATCCGGGTCCCATCCCTCCGCCTTGCCTTTCGCCACAGCGTTATTTGAAAATCAACCTTACCGTATTGTTCCTTCCCTTCTTTGCTCAATCGCCACTGCAGGTGCTTGAAGAAGTACTCATGTGTGACGGAGACACGTTCGTCGGTTTCGACGCTGACTACCAGAAGACCAGAGCTTCGTATATACTTGACACTACGTTTCTTGCCGCCGTTGAAAAGAAACGGTGGTCTAACCAGACCAGGTGGGGGTACCATGTGGTCGCCCTTACGGACAACATGGACATCGTCACACGTGCACAGCAGCTTCAGCCGGCTGCGTCCGACACCATTGACCTGTCGGGTTCTTCTTCGTCCGGACCGACCACCCCCAACACCAATGCCTCTTCCCCCTCGTCTTCCGGGCGATCCCCGAAGCGTCGTCGTCGCCTGCCTGTCGACGACGACACCGCGAGTGATGACAGTAGCAGCGACGACGCCAGCAACGACGATGCCCTTGTCAGCAGCGACAACATCGACGACGACGACGACAGCGACAACAGCGACAACAGCAACGTCAGCAGCGGCGGAGACGACAACTGAATCTGCGACCCTGACTTTCCCCTTCCACCGGCCGCGCTGTGCGTGTTCGTGCTTGGGGGTTACACCAAATGCCTTGCGAGAGGTACATAGCTTGCATTCCATTATGCGCTCTTGTATGCACCATTCCCCATTTTCTCAACAACGTTTTCCTTGGTCGGGGATCTCGGGACCTGGTTGTATGTCTTCCGTTTGCCGGTATTATTTTCTACCATTCTGTCTCTATCGTTTTGACCTACCGGTCACGATCCACGGGGGGAATTGTTTTTCGGCCTCTTTCCCTCTTTCCCTCTTTTGCACTTTTGCGGTTGAGACCTCCATCGTCACTTGCGTCGTGGTGTATTCAACCATCTTGTCCGGCTTTCAAACTTTTCGTTGATTAGTCTTCGTGTGTCCTTTTCCGCACATGAGTAATATGCGGTTATTACCTTTTCTTTCGCTTCCACGATGGGTCTTCTATCACCCCGTCTTGCATTTCTGCGGACCTGCGATATCAAGAAGGATTGGGTTCAAGTCCGACTTGTTTCCCCCCTTCGCTGCCTTTCTCTATCTTTCATTACGTACTACATGTGTGCCGTTTCATCGGCGTCGGACTCCTCGATACTTGTCGATTACCTGTTGAAGATAAAGGGAGTCCCTTTATTCCGAGAGAGCCATACGTCGGCATCCGGCCTTTACATGTTTTTTATGTATTCTTCTCCTTGTTGAGTCTTGCCGTTGCAATTTCCACCGTCGCTTGTGCGTTTGTGTTTTCAAACCTTCTCGATCGACCTTCAAACTTCTTCCTGATAAGTCTCCGTGTCACTTTTTCTGCGCTTGAGTCACATTACATGTAGTTATGACCTGCGCTTTGACTTTCACGATGGGTATTTCACCCCGTCTTGCATTGGTGCGTACGTGTGTTATATAGAGGAGCGTTCAAGTCCTACTTTCCCCCCCTTGCGTTTCCTTCCCCTATCCTTCTTTGCGTGTCGCAACTGGGTGAGTCCTCGTCGTCGGCCTCCTCGATACTTGTGCATTACTTGTTGGACATTGTGGGAATCCCTTCCCTTCATTCCGAGAGAGCCATAGGTCGGCATCCGACCTTTTCATTTCAATTTGCATAGTTCCCCTCGTCATGTTTGCCGTTACGATTACCATCGGTGCTTAAGCGCGTATGTCTTCAATCTTCTTAGCCGGCCTTCCGACTCCTCCCTGATAAGTCTCCGTGTCAGCTTCTCCGCGCGTGAATCATGTCCAGTTATGACCTTCGCTTTGACTTTTTTCACAATGGGTATTTTACCTCCGGGTCTTGCATTTCTACTGTAGTGTAGGTACCTGCGTTTTTAGGAAGGACTGCGTTCAAGTACCAATTTTTTCCCCTTGCGTTTCCTTCCCCTGTACCTCTTCGAGTACCACATGTGTGTCCTTCATCGTCGTCGGCTCTATACTTGTGGATTGCCTCTTGGAAATTCTGGGAATCCCTCCATTCCAAAACAGAAATAGGTCGGCATCCGGCATTTTCTTTTTTTGGGTGCATTTTTCTTCTTGTGCACTTTTTCCGTTGCGCTTGCCATCGTCGCTTAATTACATGTTTGTGTCTTCAAACGTTCGCAGCCGGCCTTGAAACTTCTTCTTCATGAACCTCCGTGGTAACTTCTCCGCGCACGGGTTATATGTAGTTATGTCCTGCGCTTCGACCTTCATGATGGGTATTTTACCTCCCCGTCTTGCATTCGTGAATACCTGCGTCATACAGAAGGTCGTCCCACGACGTCTCTTTATCCTTTTCTTCCCTTCGCACTCCTTCCTTCCGGCACTTCTCGCACCAACTTCGAACGTGGGGTGCAATTTCCTCTCTTCGTACCTTTCTTGTCGGCAATCTCCATCATAATGTGCATAATGTGTACTTCGGTTTTTCGGCTTTACAATTTCCGATAGACCAGACTATGGACTCACACGTCCCTTCCCCCTCCGCAGGACCGCGCGCTCGTCGAGTGCCGAAAATTCTTCACAAATTCCTTACCTCTCCACTTCTTCCCCCTACAAAATCCCTCTCCCCTTCTTTCTTCTTCTTTGCTTCCCCACGGACACTCACTACCATCGGGCCGGGATGTTGGCCCCCAGGCCCCTTGGGGGGCGGGGGGCCAATCCTTAACCCTAGTAGTCTATTATAGTAAATACAACACCGCCTTCTCTGTTGTTGCTGGCAGGTTTGCTTCCACAACCCGGGAGTCCAACCCACTGCTGTATCTCGACCTACAAGACTCCAATCAACAAACCAGCACTGGCAGAAGTGCGTGGAAGATGCTGTGACAGCACAACTAAGTCGACACTCGTACGACTTCCATGTAAAGTCGGCGTCTGGTCCATACTGCTGTAGAAATTCAAAAATCGAGCCATCGTTTTTTTATTTTTTTCCATACTAATAACAAGAAATGTATCACGTCACGACGACCATCCTGTAAGTATAGACTTAACTACAATTATGTCGGAGGCCTGAGACGCAAGAGTTCAACTATTGTTGCACTCTAAAAGCAAGACGTTTTTTTTCGGTGCATCAGTTCGCGGGCGCCTTGAGACTTTTTTTTTCGCCGGCTGTTGCCCGCTGCAGCGGGCCAGTCTCTGGATCACAGCGCCCCTGTCGAAAGCTCGAAACTCCAAAGGCGAGTAGAGTTACAGCACGGTGAATGCACAACCACTATTTCAGTCATTAAACGAGACGTTGCGGTGCGATAAATCGGTTTTAATTGTTTTAAAATGGGGTTTAAACATTTTTTTCGGCCGTCTTCGCCGGCGTGAGCGTGCCACTCTCACGACCACAGCGCCCCTGTCGCGAGCTCTAGACTCCAAGGGCGAGCCGAGTGACAGCACCGTGAAGTACGGCTAAATATCGTGCATCCTGGCGCGTCTACGGAAGGGACTTCACGGGATTGTGATCTCTAAAGAATCACGCAGCTCATTGGACGAGATTTCGGAGAACGTCAACTAATAAATCATGACACATACTTGAAGTACAAGCATACATGCAGTACCTAGCACAGACTTTTTTTTGCCGCATGGTCTCATCTGTAAGGTTGTAGGCGTAGGACTTCTGCAGTACTGTGAACACTGCTGTTGTTGTACTGCTGCTGTTGTATTGAACGTGCTGCTGCTGTAGACTGCACTACATCATATATACAGTTTAACAAGAGAGATCAACGTTTCGTAATACCACACCGTTTCATGGAATGATTGCTTGAAGTTAGTCTGCGCATAGTGAACGTTCTGGGTTATGTGGAATTCACGGGAAGTTACAGAAGTCAGAAGTTGGAATAATTGTTAACAGTTTATTCAGAAGTTTGTACATGTGCAGAGTGAACGTTCTGGGTTGAGTAAACCATTTCATGGGATAACTGCTGAAAGTTAGTCAGAAGTTAGAATATGTGCTGGAAGTTTAGTCAGAAGTTAGTCTGATTAAAGCAAACGTTCTGAGTTTTGTAAACCATTCCATGGGATAACTGGTGGAGTTAAGTCGGAAGTGAGAATAATGCTGGAAGTAAGTCAGAAGTTTGTCTGTGCAGGGTGAACGTTCTGGGTTGTGTAAACCATTTCATGGGATAATTGCTCGAAGTGAGTCAGAAGTCAGAACATTTTCTGGAAGTTTTTCAGAATTTAGTCTGTCTGTAGAGTGAATGATTGAGTGCACACCCCGGTCACTTTCACTTTCGACATCCTCTCCTCTCATCCCCGCATCGACCTTCAGCTGCAACAAAACATGAACGCCCTCTACCGTAGCTCCCCAGCAAAGCGCAAGTCTACCCATTCAGCGAGTGCCAGCGGAGTGTCCCGCCGCCCTGTACAACAAGGTGATCCCAACTGGCCTTGCCCCGGGCCCGACTGCGACGGCGGTCACCTGAAGGTCGTCAACAAGCGCGACGGTAAAGGGAAGTTTGCCCCTTGCGATCGCAACAACAACCGCGACGAGGACAGTTGTAGCGTATCCTGCACCATCCTCACCCCGTCCACAACGTACCCCAAGCCGTGCCAGCTCCGCCTCGCCCCGGTGGGAGGTACTCCTTCGCTCGGGATCCCAACCGACCAGGTCAACAGCCGCGGCTACAAAGGTAAAATAAAGTGCTCCCTTTGATTACATCACCCTGATGTGTGCCCGAATGTTGTTCAGGTGTTGCATGAAGAGCTGACATGAAACTGCATCGCAATCGCAACCGCTAATTCTCTCCACACAACAATGCCCTTTTTTCTTGCTGTTGTTGTCAGAGTGGAATAATATCCACGCGGTGTGGCGTCTTTGCGCTGGTGCCAAGTCTTCGGACGGCAAGAAGTTCAAGCACGTCACCGTCGCCCCCGCCAGCCTTATCCGGGTAAATCATGTCGTACACCAGTTTACATCGGAACGTGATTGTGTAGTGAACAGTCGTGTGTGTGCGTAGTTACCTAGATATGGGTGGGCGTATGCATCCGACTGTTGCTGTAAATTAGTGACCCATATGTCACAAAAGCACACCGTGTTCACCGGGCGACGTCGTGAAAAAATTAACATTTTTTAGTGGGAAACCATGTGACAATTATTCTAAAAAAAAAATTCTACTAGTACACAGAGTTCAATCGTCGACGTCATAAATAAAATATCACCTTTTTAATAATGTAAAACCATGTAAAACTTATTCCATATATTTTCCTCTGTTACCCATCCGATATCCACTGCAAAGGTGCACTGCGAGTGTTCCGACGCAGTGACTAACGAGGAAGACCTGGCCGACGGGTGCACGGGCGAGATCGTCGAGGACGACCTGATCATCAAAGATTGGGACTCCCCGCCGCTGCACTACCAGTGCGCCCGCCGCCTGTGGGACCAGACCATCAACGAGATCCTCAACAAGACCGACGAGCACCGCGACCTGGGAACTACCCACGACAAGGAGTCTTCCCAGCCCTCTGCCGCCGTCCAGACCGCCCTCGCCGACCTCTAAAGTAAGACGCGTGTTTTCATTTCAGAAAAAGTAAACGTCTCAAGTTATTCAAGGCACATTTTTGCCACCTTTAACTGGCTTTCGCCAACTATCAAGGGAGTAAACATATCATCCCATGTCTGACAATCATCGATGTCGGCCGACGCCAATTCATCGGGTAACTCGTTCAGCAGCCGCGTCTCAAAATCGCCAAACACGATCACATACTGCACATCACAATCCACCCCAAAGTTCCACACCCAGCCAGAATAACACTCCCTCAAGGAACGTACAAATAACCCCAACTCGACGACCACCTTCAGGTCGTAGAAATACCCAACGAAGATCGCTCACCCAACCACGAACGACGCCTGAAACTATAACACCACAAACCTGTCCGGATAACGCGCAACACGCAGAACTAGCAAGATCTCGCATACGAAGACGTGCTGAAATCTTAACGGAACGTCGACGTCGCAATGCAAACAATAACACACCACACGACTCAGACCCTGAAATCGATATGATACGTCAACATTTTAGCCAAATGAGGAATCGTGCACCATGCATGCAGCTTGACAGAGAAACCAATAAAAAACGATGTGATAAATATTTTCCTCAGCCTTTCAGGAGCGTTGCTGCCGTAAATGATAAAACAGGACGCTCCGAATACAAGAGGACCAAGAATGGAGACAACCCAACCATCAGAGTATGTGTCGAGGGAAAATGGACAGACGTACCGGTTGGAAACGAATGGGTAGTGCCGTACAACCCTTACCTACTACTCCTTTTCGATTGTCACATATGTGTGGACATAGTGACGGCTACGTCTTGTGTAAAGTATTTATTCAAGTACTGCCACAAGCATGCAGACTTCGCGAAACCTCGAATCCAAGGGATAACTTCTGAAATTGAGCAATACCGTAAAACCCGTTACATATCAGCTGCCGAAGCAACGTGGAGGCTATTAGGTTTCCAGTTAATAAACAGATATCCAGCAGTGACTAAAGTCCATGCGCACTTAGAAGGAGAGCAGTACATCACATATCCAGACTCAGCCACCGCAGAAGAACGCGTGCAAATTGCCGAAGACTCTCCGTCTGACCTCATGATCTACTTGAAGCGACCCAAGAACGATTTCTTCACCCCCCTTACCTTCTTAGCATATTACGAACAGTACACAGTGAAAAAAACAAGAAAAGGCGACACCCCACCAACCGTCGCTCCTGCAAGCAAATGGCTCGATTCGTACAACAACATCATCTCAAGAAGAATGACAAGTAGGGATCATGTCTGCCGCGTTGCGTTCCAAAGTCCGAACATCGGTGACCTGTTCTACTTGCGGCTACTACTGCACACAATTCCTGCACGTTCATTTACTGAAATGCGTACAATTCAGCAATCAGACGGCACTTCACACGAGTGTCCCACTTTTCAAGACGCAGCTAGGGCCAGAGGTCTCATCACGGAGAACGAGGAATACACCATTTGCATGCAAGAGGCCTCCCAATTTCAAGTTGGCCGCCAGCTACGTTCCCTTTTCGTGACTCTAATCATAGATGGGTGTCCCGCCCCGAAACTGTGGAACGAATTCAAAGATCCCATGACAGAGGACTTGAAGTTGCGCCTGACCGCAAACGAAGCCAATGAAGAAGCGGTAAGAGATATCGACTTAAAACTGCAACTACATGGAAAAACGAATGTATGTGCAGGTAAACCTACCCCCCGCCATTCATTCTCGAACGGAATATGAGCGCATGAAAACCTCTTTCGATCCGCAAGAATGTGCTGCATATGCCGACCTTCACCAAGAAAAGCATACTACCGAACAACAGCACGTGTACAACACCATCCTCCACTCCGTTAAACTGGAAATGGCAGCCCTTTTATGATCGATGCTCCAGCCGGAACAGGGAAGACGTATACAGAGAAATGCATAGCCGTCAGGTTAAGAGGTGAAGGAAAGGTCGTCTTGATTGTCGCTTCTACCGGTATTGCCGCTCTGCAGCTACCCGGAGGATGGACTGCACACTCAATGCTCAACTCCCCATGGAAGAGAAACTTTCATCCTCATGCGTTTGCAACATATACGCTAACAGTCAACGCGCGGAGTTGTTGTGAAACGCAAACTTAATTATATGGGACGAGCTGCCGATGACTCATAGGTACTGCGTCGAGGCTTTAGACAGAACCCTTAAAGATCTAATGAGGAATTCTCATCACTTTGGTGGTAAAACGGTGTTATTTTCAGGCGATTGGAGGCAAATTGGACCCTTTGTCAAGTCAGGATCTCCGACGGATACCGTTGACGCAGCGTTCATCTCCAGCACCCTTTGGCAACACACAACCAGTCTGCGTCTCACAAAATCACAACGGGACAAAGAAGACCCTGAGTATGCTGCATTTGTGCGAAACGTTGGGGAAAACAAACACCAAACTATAAAGCTCCCAGATGGTAACAATCTCATACCCCGTAATAATACTGCAGATAAGCATGACCCGAAGCGCTTTCAACTTCAACACACAACCGATTTTGATGAACTAGTGAACTTTGTGTATCCTGACATGAACGAGGACGCCCGAAACTGGAACGATCGAGCAATCCTCGCTACAACAAACTACGCAATTGATCGCTCTAATACCACCATATCTGATGAACGATCCGGCACAACAACCACCTTTTATAGCTCAGACTC
This sequence comes from Ectocarpus siliculosus, assembly GCA_000310025.1. Lineage (NCBI taxonomy): Eukaryota > Phaeophyceae > Ectocarpales > Ectocarpaceae > Ectocarpus > Ectocarpus siliculosus. Next base: position 63,354 of record FN648687.1, on the reverse strand, counting down.
CCTCACATCTGATGACAACACATCAACCGCGTTTGATGCCCCTGAACACCTAAATCAACTCAACGTCCAAGGTGTGCCACCACATGAACTCGAGCTGAAATCTAACGGCCTTGCTATGATAGTCCGAAACCTGAACTTTTCACAGGGCCTTGTGAACGGTCAAAAATGCATCTTACACGCAGTTTCATCTAACTCTCGTGTTATTCAAGTCGAACTCCTCACTGACGAAAGGCCTCGCCCCATCGTCCTCATTCCTCGCATTAATTTCCCTGCAAAAGTTGGCAAATCAGGCATCAACTTCATGCGCGTTCAATTTCCTCTGCGCACAGCTTACTCCATCACGATCAACAAAGGCCAAGGTCAAACACTTTCCCGTATAGGGCTCGACTTACGATCATCCCCTTTCGCACACGGTCAACTTTACGTTGCACTCAGCAGAGCTCGGAACAGAAGTTCGATCATGTGCCTCCTACCACCATCTCATGTTGTACACGACGTACCGTACACTGATAACATTGTCTACCCACCTTTCATACAGGCCGCCACAGATGATCCCAACTCATCTCCTAACACCACAAATGACACGATACCTTCAGGAACTCACCCACCTCCTCCCCCACCTCCACCTCCTCCGCCACCTCCTCCACCTTCTCCACCTCAGCCTAGAGGGTCAGTTCAACACGAAGTAGGAGACGGTGCCTGCGGCTTCCGAGCACTGGCAAGGCGCTTTCTCGGTGACCCCGAACTGCACTTTCAGCTTCGACAAAATATCGTCTCTTTCATGTCAGCCAACCGCAATGACATCGACTTCCACATTTACAACGACATAGGATTAGATCCCCTATATGCTTCAGGACTGCAACCGTTCACCTATAACTCTTATGACGACTACCTCGCCAAAATGTCAATGACGCATACTTACATGGGCCAGCCAGAAATCATCGCAGCTAAGTGAATTTTTGACGCTCAGATAAACATCCACTTTGATGCCTCCACATTACCTCCTCCCCAACTACCTCTTTCTTCTGCTTTACATTTACGTTATACGGTATCATCTAGGCATTATGACACGTACACGCTCTTACATCCATCTCCCCAATAATTGCATTCTGCCGCCCGCCTACCGCCTGCACCATCACCGACATCACCGTGGTGCTTTAACATTGTGAAGCTGGAGACCTGCGGACAGTGCTGCAAACGAAACCATGCCTTCCAGGGCACGAGGGGCAACGGTGACCCGAGACGGGAGGTGTCAACTATTTCACCGTCAACAAACGGCAACGCAGTCGAACAATGGTTGCCTGCAGAAATAGGCGGACGGCGTTTGCTCCACACTGCTGTACGTGCGGTGTTCGTTCTTCGTTTGTCTGAATGTTGTAGGTCTTCGACTCCTTTCATATTGTGAGGGATACCGCATATCGGCGTCATTAGAGGGGGGCATTAGAGAAGGGCGCCACATTAGAGCGGATCCACACTGCAGTACATTCGGACGGAACGACACTGAATAAGTTAGAATAATTGTTCCAGAACTTTAGAGGGGGACATTAGAGGGGGACATTAGAGAGAGGCGCGACACTGAAGAAGTGTGAATATGAGAGCTAGGCGGCAACACACCAGTACCATCACCTACCGGCAATACCGTCGAACAGTTGCAGTGTTCGTTCTTTCTTTGGCCCCTTTGGGGAGGATATTAGCCACAGCAAAGCCACTTAGAGAACGTTGCCTGGGAGTGTTACTACGTTCTTACCGGCGCAAGAGTAGGGAGGTGATCGTACCCTTACATCTCCTTTTCGTCCGCACCGGGCGACGCTAGACCAAAAATCACGTACACGCGACTCTTTTGGCTTCATCTTCCACCGGGAACGGCACATATATTTTTCGAATACAACGCGAACATCTTCACACCGTTCATTCGGTCACCCTGCTTCATGCCCTTGGTATGCTGTGCACAGCCTTCACACCTTCCCTTTTAAGCCTACTGCTGAGGACGAGGGCGCCTCTGCCCCCGAACTCCGGAGCCCTTGTATATATAACATGATAGTATGAATGCTGGAACCACACACATCAAAAGTGTGTGTCGGCCGTGATTGGTGCGCATGTTTTGTCCACCGCGTTGCTTACCAAGGGTGTTGCTTTTGTAGCGACTCACGCATGAGTAGAAAGAGTATGGATGCCGCAACCACACACATGAACAGTTTGTGCCGGCCGTGGCGGCGGGCTTCCTTTGCCCACTGCGCTCATTACAAGGTGGTTCCTTTTGTGGCGATCAAAAGAAGAAACAAGAGAGTATGGATGCCGAAGCCACCCACATAAATAGTGTGTGGCGGCCGGATGGTGGTGATTTGTTTTGGGAACAGCGGAACTACCGATGGTTGTCGCCTTCGTGGCGATCCACGCATGAATAGTGGAATATGAATGCGGGACCCACGCACATCTAGAGTGTGTGGCGGCAGTCGCTGGTGGGCTTTTGTTGTCCACGGCGTTACTCACGAAGGTTGTTGTTTTGTAACCACTAACGCATGAGTAGAGAGAGTATGAATGCCGAAGCCACACACATGAAAAGTGTGTGGCGCCCGAATGGTGCGATTGATTTTGCAACAGCGGCTCACGAGGATTGTCGCCTTCGTGGGTATTCACGCATGAGTAGAGCTGGTATGAATGCCGGAACCACACACATGTACAGTGTGTGTCGGCCGTGATTGGTGGGCTTGTTTTGTCCACGGCGTTGCTTACCAAGGTTGTTGCTTTTGTAGCGACTAACGCATGAGTAGAGAGAGTATGGATGCCGCAACCACATATATCAAGAGTGTGTGGCGCCCGGATGGTGCGCTTGATTTTGCAACAGCGCTACTCACGAGGATTGTCGCCTTCGTGGGGATTCACCCATGAGTAGAGATAGTTGTTGTTGTTGTT
>FN648687.1:17898-60341 GCA_000310025.1 Ectocarpus siliculosus | reverse complement strand
CTCTCTACCCAGTACCTTCGTATGTCCGTATTGATCCAACACTCGACGCGGTCGATTCCCGTGGTCACAGGTTAACTTACCCTAAAATGGTACACTCAAATAAACTGGCACCGAGGGGTCCGCAAGTCAATTGAAATCAACGACAGATATTCTGGGATCCTCCGCTCCCTCTTCGCGCTATGCGGGGTATCAACTGAGATTAGCAGTCACTATCTATCATGGGCCGGAGAGAAAGAGGTACACTCCCTTGGTTCAATCTTGGTACTTCACAACGCAAGCAGAGACAAGTCCATCTGGCACAGAAAAAGAGAGAAAAAGAGAGAACAAAAAAGGACAAAGAGAAAAGAAAGGAGAAAAAAAAAAAATGGAAACCGTAAGGAGAAGAGAAAATAAATTAAAATAAAATGAAAAAGGGCGAGGACAAAGAGGGACCAGGCCGAAAATATCAGGAAGTATGAGGCAGAATAAGGCACACGGTGGAGAGACCACTAACGAACAAGCAAACACGCAAACATGGCCACCAACCAGCGATACATTGTAATGGTACGAAATCACTACTACTGGGGGGTTGGTGCAATGGTGCAGCATTGGGGGGGGGGAATTGGCCAAAAGAAATTCAATCCGGCACGTGTCGTGCCACTCGGTCCGTCTATTCTCGTTTGCTTTTTTCCCTCGCCGTCTCGTCCGTCTCCTGCCCCCCTCCCGCCCCATTGGTTGTTGGCTTGTGGTTTCGTTTGAGCGCTCGTTGTTGGCTGGCCTCTTCTTCCTTCTCGTGCCAGGAGGTCATGAACCTCTCAGCTCCCTGCACCACCGCCGCATGCCAGGGTACTCCCCCCTCCACCTTCGCGGCTTCCGTCCACCTTGACTTCGGTGCCGTGTCTTTCGGTACGGGAATTCCGAGACAACTTGGGTCGGTTTTAGTAGACCCGTGGTCGGCCCCGAAGGCCTTCAGGTCGTCGAGGACACACTTCGGCCAGTTCTGTTCCTGTCCCCCCCTACGTGGCTTGTCCCCCCCCGCCAGCTCGCCGAGCATCAGTCGTTTCGGGAGTCGCCCGTCCGGCTGCCTTGCCAGTGCTCCCGCGAACAGTAGGCGTCGTTGTCGGATCGTGGCTTCAACGCTCTGGCATTCGACCCTCTTCAGCGTCTGGGCGTACGAGAGCTGCCGGTAGGTGTCTTTCTTGCGCTTGTACCCGATAACTCGAAGGAGCAGTCAGTGGTGTGTCGACCGCAGCGCCTGATAGTGGCCGCTGAGTGGTGACCATGTCATGCAGCCGTACAGCAGTGCTTCCATCGCCTCCGCCTGGAGGAGGCGGATCTTGAGTCGGAATGCCGCTTTCGGTCTGTCGAAGAGCTCCTGGCCATATCGCCTGAGGCACCCCCACGCTCCTCTGCTCCTGTAGCTGATCTCCCGGGTGAGGTCGCCATGTTCGTTGACGAGGCCACCGAGGTACCGGAACTCGGTCGTCTGGGCGTATTTCTGTCCCGCGGCTTCGATAGTCAGTGGTGGAGGAGGAGGCGGGGGAGACTGTGATGTTGCAGTCGGCTTGTCCTTCGCGCGCATCAGGAGCGTCTCCGTCTTCTTCTCCGACACCGTTAGCCCGAACTCTCCGAACACCTCAACGATGATGGTCATCATTCTCGCCAGTCCTTCTGCAGACCTCGATACGACGCCGGCATCATCGGCATACAGCATCCCCCATACTGCCCTCCGTACTCGGTCAAGGGGCGTCTCCTCCCCCCCCCCCGCTTCCGTCTTCCCCTCCTCCAAGCACACCAGATTCCGCAGAACAACATCATCCTCGCTGAATCGGATAACGACGACCTCGAGGACCTCGGCGAAGAAGATGTTGAACAGCAGTGGGGATAGCACACATCCTTGTCGCACACCCTGTGTGACGAAGAACCAGTCCGATAGTTCTCCGTCGTCCATGCGCACCCGGGCCGCATTCCATCGTGGAATTGGCGGATGACTTTGATTAGCTTCGCGGGAATCCCGGCCCTGGCCAGCACCTTCCATAGCATCTCCCGGTCCACCGAATCATACGCCTTCTTCAAGTCGACGAAGCACATGTAGAGCGGTATTTTCTTTCTCCGCCCCAGCTCCTGGAGGCGACGCACGACAAACAGCATGTCGACGGTGGATCGCCCGGGTCGAAATCCGCACTGTTCCTCCGGGAGGATGTTGTTGGCTTCGCAGAAGGCGCTTAGACGGTTGGTGATGATCTTGATGGGAACCTTGCCTACGTGAGATAGTAGCGAAATCCCCCTGTAGTTGTTACAGTCGGACCGGTCACCCTTCTTGTACAGCACCTTGATGGTTGAGTCTTTCCACTCTTGGGGGATATCTCCTCCGTTCCACACCTTGACGAGGATGGTATGGAGGTGTCTCAGGACAACGGGTTCGTCGTCATCGATCTTGAGCAATTCGGCAGGGAGGGAGTCATGGCCGGGTGCCTTCCAGTTCTTGAGGCCTTTCGCTGCCCGTGCCACCTCCTCGAGATCTGGCACCTCTCCCAACCGTTGACTGTCACGTGTCGCTGGCCGCTGCGTCACTCGTTCGATGATGTCTGGGTTCAGGGTGTGGGACTTGGTGTTGAGTAGGGTGCTGAAGAATCTCGCCCACCGTTGGAGGATGTCGTCCCTGTTCCGGAGCAACACGCCGTTCTCATCCGCGACGAACTGCTGTCCCCCCGCTTGTCTCCCGCTGAGGCCCACTGATCTCTTGAGGTGTTGGTACAGTCCTCTCATGTCGCGATCTTTGTAGGTTACTTCGAGTTCAGTCACATACCCGTCCAGGTGGGCATAAATGCCCGTTTCGACTGCTGTAGCCACTCCCTTACGCGCTGCTTTGAGAGTTCTCCACGTTGCTGAGTTCCAGTTGCCCCTCATCGCCCGGCGCGCTTCCCGCCGTGTGGTAACGGCCTCCTCCAGCACTGCTCTCGTCTCTGGGGTCTCACACCACCCCTGCGTGCGGCGTCTCCGCGGTTCCTCCCCTAGGGTCGTCCGTGCTGCTTCGAGGAGAGCATTGGTGAAGTCGGTCACCAATTCCGCGGCGGTGGTTGTTCGTTCGTAGTATGAATGCCGGAACCACACACATCAAAAGTGTGTGGCGCCCGAATGGTGCGATTGATTTAGCAACAGCGCTAGTCACGAGGATTGTCGCCTGCGTGGAGATTCACGCATGAGTAGAGAAAGTATGAATGCCGGAACCACACACATGTACCGTGTGTGTCGGCCGTGATTGGTGAGCTGGTTTTGTCCACGGCGTTGCTTACCAAGGTTGTTGCTTTTGTAGCGACTAACGCATGAGTAGAGAGAGTATGGATGCCGCAACCACATATACTAGGGTTAAGGATTGGCCCCCCGCCCCCCAATGGGGCTGTGGGCCAACGTCCAGGACGGATGGTGGTGAGTGTCCGGGAGGACGGAAAGAAGAAGAAGAAGGGGAGAGGATTTGTAAGGGCGGGAAGAAGGGACGGTGTTGGGAGAGGCAAGGAAGTGATGAAGAATTTCGGCACTCTCGACGAGCGCGCGGTCCCGTCGGGGGTGAAAGGAACATGTCAGTCCGTAGTCTTGTCTATCGGAATCGAAAAGCCGAAAAATCGAGGTATGTATACATTATGTACACAACGACGGAGAAGGCCGACGAGGAAGGTACGAAGAGAGGAAATTGCACCCCACGTTCGAACTCGGGGTGAAAACCCCCGCAAGGATGGAGTGCGAAGGGAACAAAAAAAAAACGAAGACGTCGACGTTTGTTTGCGTCGTGGAGCGATCCTTCTGTATATCGCAGGTACTCACCAACGCAAGACGGGGAGGTAAAACACCCATCGTGAAAGTCAAAGCGCAGGTCATAGCTGCATATGACTCATGCGCGGAGAAGTTACCACACGGAGACTTATCAACAAGAAGTTTGAAGGCCGGCTGAGAAGGTTTGAAGACACAAACACTTACGTAGCGAAGATGGCAAGCGCAACGTCAAAACTTCACAAGAAGAAAAGTGCATACTAAAAAGAAAAGGCCGGATGGCGACCTATGGTTCTCTCTCTCAGAATGAAGGGATTCCCCCAATTTCCAACAGGTAGTCCACAAGTATCGAGGAGGACGTCGGAACGGTTTTTAATGTGGAGAAAACAACAACAACAACAACAACGATGAAGGTCGACCCGTCCTGCGTCGTTCAGTGTAAAACGATAAATGCTAAAGATGGACTGCGTAAAGATCCAGCGGTCTTTTTCAGCAGTGGCAAAGAAATGTGCGACCACATGCCGCGAAAAAAACAAAAGTTGAGCGGGATACTCTATTATAGTAAATAGAACACCGCCTTTTCTGTTGCTGCAGGCAGGTTTGCTTCCACAACCCGGGAGTCCCACTCTTGTATTTCGGCCTGCAAGACTCCAATCGACACAAGCACCGGTAGGAGAATGCGTGGGAGATGCTGTGACAGCACAACTCCACTCTCCTACGACATCTATGTACAGTACTACTGCTGTCGTTGTAGCGCCATGTGAACATCTCCGAGGGGTCCTCCTGCGCGGTAACGACAACATGGCGAGAGCTCTACGTGAACCTGTCGTCGACACATGTGGCAGCCGCGCGACACACGAACGGATGTTAGCATCGCACTGTACTATGCTTCGCCGTGGCAGGAAGTATCCCATCCCGTTAGGTCGTTGCGGTACTTGTAGCACGCGGACGTCGTTCGGCGTCTAGTAGTCCATACTGCTGTAGCAAAAACACAGCAGCAGTAATCGAGCTAGAAATGCATGAAATTTTTTGCTCTGGTTCACTTTTGCCTCCACAACCCGGGAGTCCAACCCACTGCTGTATCTCGACCTACAAGACTCCAATCAACAAACCAGCACTGGCAGAAGTGCGTGGAAGATGCTGTGACAGCACAACTAAGTCGACACTCGTACGACTTCCATGTAAAGTCGGCGTCTGGTCCATACTGCTGTAGAAATTCAAAAATCGAGCCATCTTTTTTTTATTTCTTTCCATACTAATAACAAGAAATATATCACGTCACGACGACCATCCTGTAAGTATAGACTTAACTACAATTATGTCGGAGGCCTGAGACGCAAGAGTTCAACCATTGTTGCACTCTAAAAGCAAGACGTTTTTTGTGGTGCATCAGTTCGCGGTCGCCTTGATACTTTATTTTTCGCCGGTTGTTGCCCGCTGCAGCGGGCCAGTCTCTGGATCGCATCGCCCCTCTCGCGAGCTCGAAACTCCAAAGGCGAGTAGAGTTACAGCACGGTGAATGCACGCAACCACTATTTCAGTCATTGAGCTAGACGTTGCGGTGCGGTAAATCGGTTTTAATTGTTTTTAAATGGGGTTCATACAAATTTTTCGGCCGTCTTCGCCGACGTGGGCGTGCCACTCTCGAGACCACAGCGCCCCTCCCTGTGGCGAGCTCTAGACTCCAAGGGCGAGCCAAGTTACAGCACCGTAAAGTACGGCTAAATATCGTGCATCCGGGCGCGTCTACGCAAGGGACATCAAGGGACTGTGATCTCTAAAGAATCACGCAGCTCATTGGATGAGATTTCGGAGAACGTCAACTCATAAATCATGACACATACATACTTGAAGTACAAGCATACAAGCAGTACCTAGCACAGACTTTTTTTTGCCGCGTGGTCTCATCTGTAGATAGATATCGACAGACTGTCCGTACTAAAATGATATGTGTTGTAGGTAGGTACAGTAGTAGTGCATGCATGCATCCTGTCGCCTTCTTCTCTAGCGGAAGCAACCCGAACTGGAGTATGTATGTGCATCGTGTACTGTCACCGCACGGAGTTTACGTACGTACTACGTATATGCCACACACACCCTCCAAGTTGCACATATTCTGCATCTTTCCATGTGTGTTTTTATTGTTCCTAATATTCTGCAGCTGTATGTAGCAAGGAAGATTTGACAAATGTAGATTGATCGTTGTTGTTGTGGTATGCCACAACTTTAGACTTTACTTGCTCTGTTTTGAGCTTGAACATGCACGCAAATCTCACGGCATCATCAATACTGTGAACATGTTGTTGTACTACTGTTGTTGTATTGAAGGTGCTGCTGTAGACTGCGCTACATCGTATGTATATACAGAGATCAACTTTTCGTGATATCACACCGTTTCATGGAATAATTGGTGGAAGTTACAATACAGTAGTCGGAAGTTAGAATAATTGGTGGAAGTTTAGTCACAAGATAACTATGCAGAGTGAATGAAAGAGTGCACATTTCATGGGATAACTGCTGGAGGTGTGCCAGAAGTTAGAATATCTGCTGGAAGTTAGTCAGAAGTTAGTCAATGCAGAATGAATGAAAGAGTGCACATACATCCCGGTCACTTTCACTTTCGACATCCTCTCCTCCTCTCATTCCCGCGTCGACCTTCAGCTGCAACACAACATGAACGCCCTCTCCCGTAGCTCCCCAGCAAAGCGTAAGTCCACCCAGTCAGAGAGTCGTAGTGGAGTGTACCGCCGCCCTGTAAAACAGGGCGACCCCAACTGGCGTTGCCCCGGGCCCGACTGCGACGGCGGTCACCTCAAGCTCATAAACAAGCGCGACGGTAAAGGCAAGTTTGCCCGTTGCGACCGTACCAACAACCGCGACGCGGACAGTTGCAGCGTATCCTGTACCATCCCCACCCCGTCGACAACGTACCACAAGCCGTCCCAGCTCTGCCTCGCCCCGATGGGAGGTACTCCTTCGCTCGGGATCCCAACCGACCAGGTCAACAGCCGCGGCTACAAAGGTAAAAGAAAGTTCTCTCTTTGATTGTATCAAGTAGATTCCGCCTGATGTGTGCCTGAATGTTGTTCAGGTGCTGCATGAAGGCCTGGCATGAAACTGCATCGCAACCGCAACCGCTAAATCTCTCCACAACAATGCCCTTTTGTGCTTGCTGTTATTGTCAGAGTGGAATATTATCCACGCGGTGTGGCGTCTTTGCGCTGGTGCCAAGTCTTCGGCGGCAAGAAGTTCATGCACGTCACCGTCGCCCCCGCCAGCCTTATCGGGGTAAATCATGTGTGCACCCGTTTACATCGGAACGCGATTGTGTAGTGACGAGTCGTGTGTGTGCGTAGTTACCTAGATATGGGTGCGCGGATGCATCCGACTGTTGCTGTAAATCAGTTACCCATATGTCACAAAAGTACACCGTGTTCACCGGTCGACGTCATAAAAAAAATAGCATTTTTTGGTATGGGGAGACCATTTGACATATGTTCCTTATATTTTCCCCTGTCAGTGCACCGAGTTCAACCGTCGACGTCATAAATATAAATATCATTTTTTCATAATGTAAAACCATGCGATATTTTTTCCTAATAATTTTCCCTGTCACCCATCCGATATCTACTGCAAGGGTGTCCCGACGCAGCGACTAACGAGGAAGACCTGGCCGACGGGTGCACGGGCGAGATCGTCGAGGACGACCTGATCATCAAGGATTGAGACTCCCCGCCGCTGCACTACCAGTGCGCCCGCCGCCTGTGGGACCAGACTATCAACGAGATCCTCAACAAGACCGACGAGCACCGCGACCTGGGAACTACCCACGCCGACCTCTAAAGTAAGACGCGTGTTTCCATTTCGTCTCAAGAAATTCAAGGTAGATTGTTGCCACGTGCAACTGGCTTTCGCCAACTATCAATAGAGTAAAGATGTCACCCCATGTCTGACAATCATCAATGTCGGCTGACGTCAATTCATTGGGTAACTCGTTCAGCAGCCGCACCTCAAAATCGCCAAACACGATCACATACTGCACGTGAAAATCCACACCCCCAGCGCGAGTAACACTCCCTCGAGGAACGTACCAACAACTCCAAATCGACGAACACCTTCAGCTCGTCGAAATACGCAACGAAGATCGCTCACGCAACCCCGAACTACGCCTGAAACTCGAACACCACAAACACACCTGTCCGGATAACGCGCAAGCTGAAATCGTCGCAATTCAAACAATAACACACCACACGACTCAGACCCTGAACTCGATATGATACGTCAACATTTTAGCCAAATGAGGAATCGTGCACCAAGGTTACCGGCACCCAGTCTAGACAGCCATCGCGGTGATGCTAATAACCAAATCTGCCTTGGAGTGCAAGACATTGACTCGCAATCATTCGACTTCCCCTCGGCACCTTTTGAGCTAGAACACACGGATTCGGATGATCCACAAAATATTACATGTTCTCACTGCAATGCTATACTTTGGAAAGAAGAAAAGTGATTAAATTGTTGTAACAAAGGCAAGTCGTGTATCCATCCTCTCCAATCTATCCCCCACCATCTTATGGCGCTGTTTGAAACTACTAAATTCATTAACCTCTGACTAACTTCCACCAATTATTCCATGAAACGGTGTAATATCACGATACAACGGGCTTTTCGGATTTACTGCATTAGGCGCAGGCTGTATTCAAAAAATGACATGGACTGAACCGCCAGCGCCTTCAATGCTCACCTTGCATGAACGTGCTTACCACGGCATATTCGACCTCCAACAACATTATGAGAACTATTCCGTGTCGAAGAAATCATCGCAGCTAAACGAACTTTTGATGCCGAGATAAACATCCACTTTATGAATACCTCTTCCCCAACAACCTCTTTCTTCTGCTCTAAATTTACATTATACGGTTATGACACGTACCCGCTCTTACATCCATCGACCTAATAATTGCATTCTGCCGCCAGCGCAGGCACCCCACCGCCTGCACCATCGCCGACATCATCAAGGCCATCACCGTCACGCTTCAACATTAAGCAGCTCGAGACCTGCGTACAAGGCTGCAAACAAAACCATACCTTCCGCAGTGGTAATCGGCAATAACCACCAGGGCCGTAAGGGGCAACGATGACCCGAGACGGGAGGCGTCAACTCTTTCACCGTCAACTAGCGGCAACGCCTGCGTGCGGTGTTTGTTCTTACTTTGTCTGAATGTTGTAGGTGTTCGGCTCCCATCATATTTTGAGGGATACCGCATATCGGCGTCATTAGAGGGGGACATTAGAGAAGGGTGCGACATTACACCGGAGAAGTTAGAATATGACCATTCGGGCGGGATGACACCGAAAAAGTTAGGATCATAGCTCCAGAACATTAGAGGGGGATATTAGAGAAAGGCGCGACACTGAAGAAGTGTGAATATGAGAGTTAGGCGGCGTTACACCAGTAACATCTACCGGCAATACCGTCGAACAGTTGCAGTGTTCGTTCTTTCTTTGACCCCTTTGGGGAGGATATTGGCCACAGCAAAGCCACTTAGAAAACGTTGCCTGAGTGTTACTACGTTCTTACCAGCGCAAGAATAGGGAGGCGACCGCACCGGGCGAAGCTAGACAAAAAATCACGTACACGCGACTCTTTTGGCTTCATCGTGTTACACCGGGAACGGCACATTTCTCGAATACAACGCGAACATCTTCACACCGTTCATTCGGTCACTCTGCGGCTTCATGCCCTTGGTATGCTGTGCATAGCCTTCACACCTTCCTTTTTAAAGCCTACTACTGAGGACGAGGGCGCCTCTGCGCCCGAAGTCCGGAGCCCTTTGAATATATAACATGATCAAGAGTGTGTGGCGCCCGGATGGTGGTGCTTTGTTTTGGGAACAGCGGAACTCCCGAGGGTTGTCGCCTTCGTGGGGATTCACGCATGAGTAGAGATGGTATGAATGCCGGAACCACACACATAAGTAGTGTGCGTCGGCCGTGATTGGTGGGCTTATTTTGTTCACGCTACTACTTACAACGGTTGATGCGTGTGTGGCGACTTAGGCATCAGTAGAGCGAGTATGAATGCCGAAACCACATATATCAAGAGTGTGTGGCCGCCGGATGGTACGCATGATTTTGCAACAGCGCTACTCACGAGCATTGTCGCCTTCGTGGGGAGTCACGCATGAGTAGAGATAGGATGAATGCCGGAACCACACACATGTACAGTGTGTGTCGGCCGTGATTGGTGAGCTTGTATTGTTTACGGTGCTACTTACGGCTGTTGATGTGCGTGTGGCGACTTAGGCATGAGTAGAGAAAGTATGAATGCCGGAACCACACACATGTAAAGTGTGTGTCGGCCGTGATTGGTGAGCTTGTTTTGTCCACGGCGTTGCTTACCAAGGTTGTTGCTTTTGTGGCGACTCACGCATGAGTAGAGAGAGTATGGATGCCGCAACCACACACATGAACAATGTGTGCCGGCCGTGGCGGCGGGCTTCTTTTGGCCACGGCGCTCATTACAAGGTGGTTGCTTTTGTGGCGATCAAAAGAAGAAACAAGAGAGTATGCATGCCGAAGCCACACACATAAATAGTGTGTGGCGGCCGGATGGTGGTGCTTTGTTTTGGGAACAGCGGAACTCCCGAGGGTTGTCGCCTTCGTGGCGACTCACGCATGAATAGTGGAATATGAATGCCGGACCCACACACATCTAGAGTGTGTAGCGGCAGTGGCTGGTGGGCTTTTGTTGTCCACGGCGTTACTCACGGAGGTTGTTGTTTTGTAACCACTAACGCATGAGTAAAGAGAATATGAATGCCGAAACCACACACATCAAAAGTGTGTGGCGCCCGCATGGTGCGATTTATTTCGCAAGAGCGCTACTCACGAGGATTGTCGCCTGCGTGGGGATTCACACAAGAGTAGAGATGGTATGAATGCCGGAACCCCACACATAAGTAGTGTGCGTCGCCCGCGATTGGTGAGCTTTTTTTGTTTACGGTGCTACTTACGGCGGTTGATGTGCGTGTGGCGACATAGGCATGAGTAGAGAGAGTATGAATGCCGGAACCACACACAAAAGTAGTGTGTGTCGGCCGTGATTGGTGAGCTCGTTGCTTACCAAGGTTGTTGCTTTTGTGGCGACTCACGCATGAGTAGAGAGAGTATGGATGCCGCAACCAAGCACATGAACAGTTTGTGCCGGCCGTGGCGGCGGGCTTCTTTTGGCCACTGGGCTCATTACAAGGTGGTTGCTTTTGTGGCGATCAAAAGAAGAAACAAGAGGGTATGCATGCCGAAGCTACACACATAAATAGTGTGTGGCGGCCGGATGGTGGTGCTTTGTTTTGGGAACAGCGGAACTCCCGAGGGTTGTCGTCTTCGTGGCGACTCACACATGAATAATGGAATATGAATGCCGGACCCACACACATTTAGATTGTGTGGCGGCGGTGGCTGGTGGGCTTTTGTTGTCCACGGCGTTACTCACGAACGTTGTTGATTTGTAACCACTAACGCATGAGTACAGATGTTAGGAATGCCGAAACGACACACATCAAAAATGTGTGGCGCCCGCATGGTGCGATTGATTTTGCAAGAGCCCCTACTCACGAGGATTGTCGCCTGCGTGGGGATTCACGCATGAGTGGAGACAGGATGAATGCCGGAACCACACACATAATTAGTGTGCGTCGCCCGTGATTGGTGGGCTTTTTGGTTCAAGGTGCTACTTACGGCGGTTGATGTGTGTGTGGCGACTTAGGCATGAGTAGAGAGAGTATGAATGCCGGAACCACACACATGTACATTGTGTGTCGGCCGTGATTGGTGAGCTTGTTTTGCCCACGGCGTTACTTACCAAGGTTGTTGCTTTTGTAGCGATTCACGCATGAGTAGAGAGAGTATGGATGCCGCAACCACACACATGAACGGTGTGTGTGTGCAGGCCGTGGCGGCGGGCTTTTTTGGCCACTGCGCTCATTACAAGGTGGTTGCTTTTGTGGCGATCAAAAGAGGAAACAAGAGAGTATGCATGCCGAAGCCACACACATAAATAGTGTGTGGCGGCCGGATGGTGGTGCTTTGTTTTGGGAACAGCGGAACTCCCGAGGGTTGTCGCCTTCGTGGGGATTCACGCATGAGTAGAGATGGTATGAATGCTGGAACCACACACATAAGTAGTGTGCGTCGGCCGTGATTGGTAGGCTTTTTGTGTTCACGGTGCTACTTACAACGGTTGATGCGTGTGTGGCGACTTAGGCATCAGTAGAGCGAGTATGAATGCCGAAGCCACATATATCAAGAGTGTGTGGCGCCGGGATGGTGCGCTTGATTTTGCTACAGCGCTACTCACGAGGATTGTCGCCTGCGTGGCGACTCACGCATGAATAGTGGAATATGAATGCCGGACCCACACACATCTAGAGTGTGTGGCGGCCGGATGGTGGGCTTTTTTGTTCACGGTGCGACTTACAACGGTTGATGCGTGTGTGGCGACTTAGGCATCAGTAGAGAGAGTATGAATGCCGGAACCACATAAATCAAGAGTGTGTGGTGTGCGGATGGTGCGCTTGATTTTGCAACAGCCCTACTCACGGGGATTGTTGCCTGCGTGGCGACTCACGCATGAATAGTGGAATATGAATGCCGGACCCACACACATCTAGAGTGTGCGGCGGCCGGATGGTGGGCTTTTGTTGTCCACGGCGCTTCATACAAGGTTGTTGCTTTTGTAGCGACTATCGCATGAGTAGGGAGAGTATTAATGCCGCAACCACACTCTTGTACACATGATCCCCTTGACAGCTTCCACGAAAGTATTTTCCACTTCCACGACTTTGGTGGAGTGAGCCCAAGCGCCCCCCTCACTTTCAAGGACGGCGTTTCACACCACACTACTGTACAAATGATCCCCTTTACAGCTTCCATGGAAGTCACCTCCACTTCCATGAAATCGGTCGAATGAGCCCGAGCGCCCCTTTCACTTTCGAGGATGGCGTTTCACCCTATATTACTGTACAAATGATCCTCTTGACAGCTTCCATGAAGGTCAGCTCCACTTCCATGACTCCGATAGAACGAGCCCAAAGGCCCCCGTTACTCCCAAGGACAGCGTTTCACCCCACACTACTGTACGAATAATCCCCTTGACAGCTTCCATGAAGGTCACCGTCACTTCCAAGACTTCGGTGGAGTGAGCCCAAGCGCCCGCCTCAGTTCCATGGACGGCGTTACAAACCACCCTACTGTACAAGTGATCCTCTTGACTAGTTCCGTGGAAGTCACCTCCACTTCCATAACTTCGGTAGAATGAGCCCAAGGGCCCCCGTCACTCCCAAGGACAACGTTTCACCCAACACTCCTGTACAAATGATCATCTTGACAGCTTCCAAGAAGCTCACCGCCACTTTCAAGACTTCGGTGGAGTGAGCCCAAGCGCCCGTCTCACTTCCATGGCCGGCGATTCAAACCACCCTACTGTACAAGTGATCCTCTTGACTAGTTCCGTGGAAGTCACCTCCACTTCCATAACTTCGGTAGAATGAGCCCAAGGGCCCCCGTCACTCCCAAGGACAGCGTTTCACCCAACACTCCTGTACAAATGATCATCTTGACAGCTTCCAAGAAGCTCACCGCCACTTTCAAGACTTCGGTGGAGTGAGCCCAAGCGCCCGTCTCACTTCCATGGCCGGCGATTCAAACCACCCTACTGTACAAGTGATCCTTTTGACAGCTTCCATGGAAGTTACCTATACTTTCATGACGTGGAGTGAACCCAAGCGCCCGCCTCACTTCCATGGACAGCGTTTCAAACCACCCTACTGTACAAGTGATCCTTTTGACAGCTTCCATGGAAATCACCTCTACTTCCATGACTTTGGTGGAGTGAGCCCAAGCGCCCCCCTCACTTCTACGGACGGGGATTTCCACAACACAATTGCACAAATTATCCTGTTGACAGCTTCCATGGAAGTCACCTCCACTTCCAGGACTTCGGTAAAATGAGTCGAAGCCCGTCGCTCACTTCAACGGACGGCGTTTTAAACCACGCTCCCTTACGTATAACCCCCTTGACAGCTTCCGTGGAAGTCACCGTGACTTCCATGGTTTTGGTGGAGTGAGCCCATGCGCCCCCCTCACTTCTACGGACGGGGATTTCCACCACACAATTGCACAAATGATCCTCTTGACGGCTTCCATGGAAGTCACCTCCACTGCCATAACTTCGGTGAAGTGAGCCCAAGCGCCCCCCTCGCTTCCACTGACGGCGCGTCACACCACACTACTGTACAAGTGATCCTCTTGACTAGTTCCGTGGAAGTCACCTCCACTTCCATGACTTCGGTAGAATGAGCCCAAGGGCCCCCGTCACTCCCAAGGACAGCGCTTCACACCACATTATTGTACAAATGATCCTCTTGACAGCTTCCATGAAGCTCACCGCCACTTTCAAGACTTCGGTGGAGTGAGCCCAAGCGCCCGCCTCACTTCCATGGCCGGCGATTCAAACCACCCTACTGTACAAATGATCCTCTTGACAGCTTCCATGGAAGTCACTTCTACTTTCATGACTTCGGTGGAATGAGCCCAAGCGCCCCCAAAACTTCCACGGATGGCGTTTCACCCTACATCATTGTACAAATGATCCGCTTGACAGCTTCCATGGAAGTCACCTCCACTTCCATGACTTCGGTTATATGAGTCGAAGCGCCTTCCTTACTTCAACGGACTGCGTTTTATACCACGCTCCCTTACATATAATCCCCTTGACAGCTTCCATGAAGGTCACCGTCACTTCCAAGACTTGGGTGGAGTGAACCCAAGCGCCCGCCTCACTTCCATGGACGGCGTTTGAAACCACCCTACTGTACAAGTGATCCTTTTGACAGCTTCCATGGAAGTTACCTCTACTTTCATGACTTCGGTGGAATGAGCCCAAGCGCCCCCTAAACTTCCACGGATGGCGTTTCACCCTACATCATTGTACTCACGATCCTCTTGACAGCTTCCATGCAAGTCACCTCCACTTCCATGACTTCGGCAAAATGAGTCGAAGCGCCTCCCTTACTTCAACGGACTGCGTTTTATACCACGGTCCCTTACATATAATCACCTTGACAGCTTCCATGCAAGACAACTCCACTTTCATGACTTCGGTGGAGTGAGCCCAAGCGCCCCCCCCCACGTGTACCGATGGCGTTTCACCCTACACCATTGTACACATGACCTTCTTGACAGCTTCCATGCAAGACAACTCCACTTTCATGACTTCGGTGGAGTGAGCCCAAGCGCCCCCCCCCCCTTGTACCCATGGGGTTTCCCACCACCTCCTCCTACGTACAATGCCCTTGACAGCTTCCATGGCAGTCACTTCCACTCCCATGACTTCGGTGGAATGAGCCCAAGCGCCCCCTAAACTTCCACGGATGGCGTTTCACTCTACATCGTTGTACAAATGATCCTCTTGACAGCTTCCATGGAAGTCACCTCCACTTCCATGACTTCGGTAAAATGAGTCGAAGCGCCTCCCTTACTTCAACGGACTGCGTTTTATACCACGCTCCCTTACATATATTCCCCTTGACAGCTTCCATGCAAGACACCTCCACTTTCATGACTTCGGTGGAGTGAGCCCAAGCGTCCCCCCCCACGTGTACGGATGGCGTTTACACACTACACCATTGTACACATGACCTTCTTGACAGCTTCCATGCAAGACACCTCTACTTCCATGACTTTGGTGGAGTGAGCCCAAGCGCTCCCCTCACTTCTACGGACGGGGATTTCCACCAAACAATTGCACAAATGATCCTCTTGACAGCTTCCATGGAAGTCACCTCCACTTCCATCACTTCGGTTAAATGAGTCGAAGCCCTTCGCTCACTTCAACGTACGGCGTTTTAAACCACGCTCCCTTACGTATAACCCCCTTGACAGCTTCCATGGAAGTCACCTCTACTTCCATGGTTTTGGTGGAGTGAGCCCAAGCGCCCCCCTCACTTCTACGGACGGGGATTTCCACCAAACAATTGCACAAATAATCCTCTTGACAGCTTCCATGGAAGTCACCTCCACTTCCATGACTTCGGTTAAATGAGTCGAAGCCTTTCGCTCACTTCAACGGACGGCCTTATAAACCACGCTCCCCTACGTACAATGCCCTTGACAGCTTCCATGGAAGTCACTTCCACTCCCATGACTTCGGTGGAATGAGCCCAAGCGCCCCCTAAACTTCCACGGATGGCGTTTCACTCTACATCGTTGTACAAATGATCCTCTTGACAGCTTCCATGGAAGTCACCTCCACTTCCATGACTCCGGTAAAATGAGTCGAAGCGCCTCCATTACTTCAACGGACTGCGTTTTATACCACGCTCCCTTACATATATTCCCCTTGACAGCTTCCATGCAAGACACCTCCACTTTCATGACTTCGGTGGAGTGAGCCCAAGCGTCCCCCCCCACGTGTACGAGATGGCGCTTCACCCTACACCATTGTACACATGACCTTCTTGACAGCCTCCATGGAAGTCACCTCTACTTCCATGACTTCGGTTAAATGAGTCGAAGCCCTTCGCTCACTTCAACGGACGGCGTTTTATACCACGCTCCCCTACGTATAATCCCCTTGACAGCTTCCATGGAAGTCACTTCCACTCCCATGACTTCGGTGGAATGAGCCCGAGCGCCCCCTAAACTTCCACGGATGGCGTTTCACCCT
This sequence comes from Ectocarpus siliculosus, assembly GCA_000310025.1. NCBI lineage: Eukaryota > Phaeophyceae > Ectocarpales > Ectocarpaceae > Ectocarpus > Ectocarpus siliculosus. The sequence continues at coordinate 43,867 of FN648687.1, read as the reverse complement.
ACATCATTGTACAAACGATCCTCTTGACAGCTTCCATGGAAGTCACCTCCACTTCCATGACTTCGGTTAAATGATTCGAAGCGCCTCCCTTACTTCAACGGACTGCGTTTTATACCACGCTCCCTTACATATATTCCCCTTGACAGCTTCCATGCACGACACCTCCACTTTCATGACTTCGGTGGAGTGAGCCCAAGCGTCCCCCCCCACGTGTACGGATGGCGTTTCACCCTACACCATTGTACACATGACTTTCTTGACAGCTTCCATGGAAGTCACCTCTACTTCCATGACTTTGGTGGAGTGAGCCCAAGCGCCCCCCTCACTTCTGCGGACGGGAATTTCCACCACACAATTGCACAAATGATCCTCTTGACAGCTTCCATGGAAGTCACCTCCACTGCCATGACTTCGGTGAAGTGAGCCCAAGCGCCCCCCTCGCTTCCACTGACGGCGCGTCACACCACACTACTGTACAAGTGATGCTCTTGACTAGTTCCGTGGAAGTCACCTCCACTTCCATGACTTCGGTAGAATGAGCCCAAGGGCCCCCGTCACTCCCAAGGACAGCGTTTCACACCACATTATTGTACAAATGATCCTCTAGACAGCTTCCAAGAAGCTCACCGCCACTTTCAAGACTTCGGTGGAGTGAGCCCAAGCGCCCGCCTCACTTCCATGGCCGGCGATTCAAACCACCCTACTGTACCAATGATCCTCTTGGCAGCTTCCATGCTTCTACTTTCATGACTTCGGAGGAATGAGCCCAAGCGCCCCCAAAACTTCCACGGATGGCGTTTCACCCTACATCATTCAAAAAATGATCCTCTTGACAGCTTCCATGGAAGTCACCTCCACTTCCAGGACTTCGGTAGAATTAGTCGAAGCCCTTCGCTCACTTCAACCGACGGCGTTTTAAACCACGCTCCCTTACGTATAATCCCCTTGACAGCTTCCATGGAAGTCACCTTGACTTCCATGGTTTTGGTGGAGTGAGCCCAAGCGCCCCCCTCACTTCTACGGACGAGGATTTCCACCACACAATTGCACAAATGATCCTCTTGACAGCTTCCATGGACGTCACCTCCACTGCCATGACTTCGGTGATGTGAGCCCACGCGCTCCCCTCGCTTCCACTGACGGCGCGTCACACCGCATTACTGTACAAGTGATCCTCTTGACTAGTTCCGTGGAAGTCACCTCCACTTCCATGACTTCGGTAGAATGAGCCCAAGGGCCCCCGTCACTCCCAAGGACAGCGTTTCACACCACATTATTGTACAAATGATCCTCTTGACAGCTTCCATGAAGCTCACCGCCACTTTCAAGACTTCGGTGGAGTGAGCCCAAGCGCCCGCCTCACTTCCATGGCCGGCGATTCAAACCACCCTACTGTACAAATGATCCTCTTGACAGCTTCCATGGAAGTCACTTCTACTTTCATGACTTCGGTGGAATGAGCCCAAGCGCCCCCTAAACTTCCACGGATGGCGTTTCACCCTACATCATTGTACACATGATCTTCTTGACAGCTTCCATGGAAGTCACCTCTACTTCCATGACTTCGGTAGATATTAGCCCAAGCGCCCCCCTCACTTCTACGGACGGGGATTTCCACCAAACAATTGCACAAATATTCCTCTTGACAGCTTCCATGGAAGTCACCTCCACTTCCATCACTTCGGTTAAATGAGTCGAAGCCCTTCGCTCACTTCAACGGACGGCGTCTTTAACCACGCTCCCCTACGTATAATCCCCTTGACAGGTTCCATGGAAGGCACTTCCACTTCCACGACTTCGGTAGAATGAGCCCAAGCGCCCCTCACTTTCACGGACGGCGTGTCAGTTCACACTTCTTTACACATAATCCCATTGACGGCTTCCATGGGAGTCACCTCCACTCCCATGACTCTGGTAGAATGTGCCCAAGCGCCCCCTAAACTTCCACGGACTTTTCAACCCACACTCCTGTACAACTGATCCTCTTGGCAGCTTCCATGGAAGTCACCTCCACTCCCATGACTTCGGTAGAATGAGCCCAGGCGCCCCCCTCACTTCCACGGACGGCGTTTCACACCACACCGCTGTAAAAATGACCCCCTTGACAGCTTCCATGGAAGTCACCACCAGTTCCATGACCTAGGTCAAAAGAGCCCAAGCGCACGCCATACCTTCACGGATGGCGTTCCACTCCACGCTCCCGTACACATGATACTCTTGACAGCTTCCATGAAAGTCACCTCCACTTCTGTGAATTTGGTAGAACGAGCCCAAGCGCCCCCGTCACTTTGAAGAATGGCGTTTCACACAACACTATTGTACAAATGATCCTCGTGACAGCTTCCATGGAAGTCACCTCCACCTCCTTGACTTCGGCAAACTGAGCCCAGGTCCCCACCTCGCTTCCACGGACGGATTTTATACCTCACTCCTGTACCAATGATCCTCGTGACTGCTTCCGTGGGAGTCACCTCCATCTCCATGACTTCGGTAGAATGAGCCCAAGTGTCCACCTCATTTCCACGGACGGCGTTTTACACCACATTATTGTACAAATGATCCTCTTGACAGCTTGCATGAAAGTCACCTTCACTTTCTTGACTTCGATAGAATGAGCCCAAGCGCTCCCCTCACTGCCACGGACGGATTTCATACCACACTCCAATACATATACTCCCCTTGACAGCTTCCATGCAAGCCACCCCCACTTTTATGACTTCGATAAAATGAGTCCAAGCGCCCTCCTCCCTTTCACGGACGGCGGTTTCCACCACACCATTCCACAAATGATCCTCTTGACAGGTTTCATGAAAGTCACCCCATTCCATGACTTCGGTGGAGTGAGCCCAGGCGCCCCCCTCACTTCCACGGACAGCGCTTCACACCACATTACTGTATAAATGATTCTCTTGACAGCTTGCATGAAAGTCTCCTCCACTTCCACGACTTCGGTAGAATGAGCCCAAGCGCCCCCTAAACTTCCACGGACGGCTTTTCAACCCACACTCCTGTACAAGTGATCCTCTTGGCAGCTTCCATGGAAGTCACCTCCACTTCCATGACTTCGGTGTAATGTGGCCCAGGCGCCCCCCTCACTTCCACGGACGGCGCTTCACACCACACCGCTGTAAAAATGACCCCCTTGACAGCTTCCATGGAAGTCACCACCACTTCCATGACTTCGGTCAAAAGAGCCCAAGCGCACCCCATACTTCCACGGATGGCGTTCCACGCCACGCTCCCGTACACATGATACTCTTGACAGCTTCCATGAAAGTCACCTCCACTTCTGTGAATTTGGTAGAACGAGCCCAAGCGCCCCCGTCACTTTGAAGAATGGCGTTTCACACAACACTATTGTACAAATGATCCTCGTGACAGCTTCCATGGAAGTCACCTCCACTTCCTTGACTTCGGTAAACTGAGCCCAGGTCCCCACCTCGCTTCCACGGACGGATTTTATACCTCACTCCTGTACCAATGATCCTCGTGACTGCTTCCATGGGAGTCACCTCCATCTCCATGACTTCGGTAGAATGAGCCCAAGTGTCCACCTAATTTCCACGGACGGCGTTTCACACCACATTATTGTACAAATGATCCTCTTGACAGCTTGCATGAAAGTCACCTTCACTTTCTTGACTTCGATAGAATGAGCCCAAGCGCTCCCCTCACTGCCACGGACGGATTTCATACCACACTCCAATACATATACTCCCCTTGACAGCTTCCATGCAAGCCACCCCCACTTTTATGACTTCGGTATAATGAGTCCGAGCGCCCTCCTTACTTTCACGGACGGCGGTTTCCACCACACCATTCCACAAATGATCCTCTTGACAGGTTTCATGAAAGTCACCCCATTCCATGACTTCGGTGGAGTGAGCCCAGGCGCCCCCCTCACTTCCACGGACAGCGCTTCACACCACATTACTGTATAAATGATTCTCTTGACAGCTTGCATGAAAGTCTCCTCCACTTTCTTGATTTCGGTAGAATGAGCCCAAGCGCTCCCCTCACTTCCACGGACGGATTTCATACCACACTTCCGTACATATAATCTCCTTGACAGCTTCCATGCAAGCCACCTCCACTTTTATGACTTGGGTAGAATGAGCCAAAGCGCCCCCCTCACTTTCACGGACGGCGTTTTACACCACTCTCCTGTACACGTGATCCCCTTGATGGCTTCCATGCAAGTCACCTCCACTTCTGTGAATATGGTAGAATGAGCCCAAGCGCCATCCTCACTTTGACGGATGGCCTTTCACCCTACACTGCTGTACAAGTGGCCCTCTTGACAACTTCCATGGAAGTCACCGCCACTTCCACGACTTCGGTAGAATGAGCCCAAGCGCCCCCCTCACTTTCACGGACGGCGTGTCAATTCACACTTCTTTACACATAATCCCATTGACGGCTTCCATGGCAGTCACCTCCACTCCCATGACTCTGGTAGAATGTGCCCAAGCGCCCCCTAAACTTCCACGGACGGCCATTCAACCCACACTGCTGTACAAGTGATCCTCTTGCCAGCTTCCATGGAAGTCACCTCCACTTCCATGACTTCGGTAGAATGAGCCCAGGCGCCCCCCTCACTTCCACGGACGGAGTTTCACACCACACTCCTGAAAAAATGATCCTCTTGACAGCTTCCATGGAAGTCACCTGCTCTTCGATGACTTCAGTCGGATAAACCCAAGCGCACCCCTCACTCCCACGGTTGGCGTTTCACCCTACATCATTGTAAAAATGATCTTCTTGACAGCTTCCATGCAAGTCACCTTATTCTATGATGACTTGGGTAGAATGAGCCAAAGCGCCCCCCTCGTTTCCTAGGATGGCGGAGTCATGCAACGATAGGGATAGCACATTATGGCCCAGAACCTTCTGTTATTCAGATGAGTAACCAACCAGCGATTGTCGAATATCAACTCCGATTTCAAATTTCAATCGTGTTTCATCTAGCCCTTCGGATTACCTATCACGCAATATTTTCATATTGTGTCAATGTCCATTCCAGGCTGACATATGGAGCTTCTAACGTTTGAAACTCAGAAGGGATTCGTGCACCCCTACCGTTGCATGAGTCGGCGTTTCACCCAACACCAATGCAAAAATGACCCTCTTGGCAGTTTCCATGCATGTCACAACCACTTCGATGACTTGCGTAGAATGAGCCCAAGCGCACCCCTCACTCCCACGGATGGCGTTTCACCCTACACCATTGTAAAAATGACCCTCTTGACAGCTTCCATGTAAGTCACAACCACTTCCATGACTTCGGTAGATATTAGCCCAAGCGCCCCCCTTACTTCCTAGGATGGCGTTTCACACCACACTGCTGTAAAAATGACCCTCTTGACAGCTTCCATGTAAGTCACAACCACTTCCATGACTTCGGTAGATATTAGCCCAAGCGCCCCCCTCACTTCCACGGATGGCGTTCCACTCCACGCTCCTGTACACATGATACTCTTGACAGCTTCCATGAAAGTCACCTCCACTCCCATGATTTCGGTAGAATGAGCCCAGGCGCCCCCATCACTTTGAAGAATGGCGTTTCACACAACACTATTGTACAAATGATCCTCTTGACAGCTTCCATGGAAGTCGCCTGCTCTTCCATGACTTCAGTCGGATAAACCGAAGCGCACCCCTCACTCCAACGGATTGCGTTTTACCCTACACCATTGTACAAATGACCCTCTTGACAGCTTCCATGCAATTCACCCTATACTTCGATGACTTGGGTAGAATGAGCCGAAGCGTTCCCTCGCTTCCATGGATGGCGTTTCACCCAACACCAATGCGAAAATGACCCTCTTCACAGCTTCCATGCAAGTCACAACCACTTCCATTCGCAAAAGTATCTAACCACTTCTCTGGGATGCGTGCTTCGGCCGCCTCAAGTCAGGTTTTTCGGCAAAAACAAAAAATCAATAAAACCCTAAGGGAAAACCCGTCCACCGGGTCAAAACCCCTCCCTCCCAAGAACGCTACTCCAAAAGGCAAGATAATTACGCAAACAGGAGAACGCCGACAACGTCATCGATCCGGGTAACTTACATACCTCGTTTCAATATCATCACCTAGTACCCAATGAAGCCTTACAAGTCTGCAGCCACTCCCATCGGTTTACTGCAACAAATTCCAAACAAACGCCTGTTGCAATTTTACTCCTACTGCCCTCCCCGCTCGACGAACAACTATCGATGATCCCGAGAACCTAATTTCCTCCCTACCCCTTGGTTCCGGCGCATCACGGCGCCCCCGGATCACGGCTCCCCCGGGGTGGGTGGCGTATGATGCTATCATCGTATTGCCAAAAACATCACGCATGATAAGCCTACTTGCATACAACTCTTACTCCGACTCGCGGCAAATCAATTCTCAGCCTGCTTACTAACAACTCTTCGACTCCAATTCTCAACCACCATACAGCACGCGTCGATAGGCTGCTTTCCCTTACTCGAAGAAAACTACGGGCCATCATGTCGTGCGATAACCTCCCTCCCTCTTCGAAGCGAGTTTTACGCCACACCACACACAATACTTCTTACATTCAACTCTCGCGGAAAACACGACTGACAATCTACTGCATCGAGAACGTATGATTGCGAAGGCTTTTATTCCTCCTTCAAGATAAATACAGAAATTCTTGAAATGGGGCCTCTCCCCTACTACAAGACAAGCACTGATATAGATTGTGGAGACGCCTTGCTCTTACTAATCCCTCAATAGGGTGAATCCTTTGGTACAAAGGTCCACACTCGCAGCATCAATGGAAGTGTCAGCTACAGCAGTGTCCTCCCTCCACCATTTCCACCTCACACACACAAGGTGATACATCTGGTAGATGGGTCCACACCTACCGGCAGCAACAACGGAATTGTCACCTACAACAAGATCCTGCCCTCCCGATTTCCACGTCATGTTGACGCCAGCACAATTTTCCCTGCGTCGGTGTCTGCGACTTTTGGTATACCGGGTCCTGTGCCTCTCCTCCACAGCCGACACACGGAAAACCCTCGGGGTTTAGGCCAACGATGCTTTCGCGCCAGGGCAGAGAGATACCATCAGCGACGACATTAGCAGCCACTGGGTACTCGATCTGTAGCTCCAACAAACGCGACGTCGATGAACCCATGAGCCCGCTGCAAGTCAGTCGGAAAACGCACACGGAAAGAGTCGCGACAACTGATACAATGCAAACATCTCCTTGTTGATGTGCTTGTGCAGCCAAACAGTTGGGATCACACCACCATCGCGGTACTGGGCTCTGTTATGGTATTTGGACCCTTGGACTAACGCTGTACCGGTTTAGTCTACGTGCGTGAATTTTCATCGGTTGCGGGGAGCGCCTACGCTGCATCCCCTCCTTTGATACGCCTGGTCCCGCGTACCCTTATTTGTTCTGCCCCAGACAAAGTTAAAACACCCTGTACAACTGTATCTAACTAACTAAGTTAGTTGTTTGCCAGACAACTACCGGCTAGTTGTTCGTAAGCACCTAGTTGCGCGCGCTTCTGGAAGAGTAGTCATCTGGAGGCAACTAGGTGCGCACGCTCCTGAAAGAGTAGTCATCTACAGCCAACTAGGTGCGCACGCTCCTTTAAGAGTAGTCATCTGCAGGCAACTACAGTAGGTGCGCACCCTGCTGGAAGAGGAGGTGTCTGCAGGCAACTAGGTGCGCACCCTCCTGGAAGAGTAGGTGTCTGCAGGCAAGTAGATGCCCGGGCAGTTGTCAATACAGAACATGTTGTTTGTTGCCTGGGTAATTGTCAACCACAGAAGAATCGCACACACAAACACCCAAACACAGACAGAAACGGGCAGATGTCAAAATAGAACCATAGTTGCCGCCACAGGTGGACTACCGCGCTACCACATACGTCACGCACACACACACGGACAGGCTGACTACCCCAGGGTGTCAATGTAGAACAATTTGTTGCTGCCGGCACAGCGGGGCACTACCGCACCCCATGCACTCGCAGTGACCGATACACACGGACGGGCAGGAATAGACCGACACAGGTTAATAAGGTTGGCCTGATCTTCCTCGCCTGCCCCCCTTTTCCGCGCAGAAACGACCTCACATGTTAATGCGTTCTCATTGTAACTCCAGGGCAGATTTTAACTAATAAGCCAGCTAAGTTTGTTGTTTGCCAGACAACTACCGGCTAGTTGTTCGTAAGCACCTAGGTGCGCGCGCTTCTGGAAGAGTAGTCGTGTACAGGCAACTTGGTGCGCACGCTACTTGAAGAGTAGTCATGTACAGGGAACTACTGTAGGTACGCGCGCTCCTGGAAGAGTAGTCATGTACAGGCAACTAGGTGTGCACACTCCTGGAAGAATAGTCATCTACAGGCAACTAGGTGCGCACCCTCCTGGAAGAGTAGGTGTCTGCAGGCAACTAGGTGCGCACCCTCCTGGAAGAATAGTCGTCTGGCAAACAACTACCAACTAATTTAGTTGTACAGGGTGTGAAAGTTTTCACCGCCCGCGGACATCACGAAATGGAAGCGCCTGTACCGCGAATCCCCATGATAGAGTTGCTGCTTTTTGGAGCCGAATTCCCATCGTCGTACGAAATACCCGCAAAAGCACGCCTGGATTTTTCCATCGAAAAAGACGAACAACATTTGCTCAACAAAACACCCACACTCAAGAATGGAAACGCCTGAACCGCGAAACCCCTTTCGAAAATCATCATTGGTCGTATCATCGTGAGTGAAGCTACCATCACTCTATGAACACCAAATCAGAAAATGGGAACGCCTCACTTAACCGCGAACCCCTGTAGAAACTTTCGGTATCATTCGTCACAAGCAATATCATTCAATATCACTCACGATTCTCAACCAGAAAGAAGCGCCCCGCGGCAACACCGTGTTATTGTTGGCCCTGGTTCAATAGCACAGCAGATTTCGCGGTCTCGTCCTTCCTCCTCTGTGGCAATTCCACGTCACCAGAATCGCCGATGAATGCAATGCTCCAGTTCTCTCGTGCGTAGCGAACACTTTTGCCGCGATCAACAGGCTCGTGTGTTGTGCCGCCCGCTACTCCACCGCCGACGCCGACGCCCCTCTGCTGCCTTGTCATTGGGCCTGTCCGAACAGGTCGTTCATGTTTGTGGCCCCGAAGGATAATCCTCCAGGCTCTACCTTCGCACACCTCGCCCCGTGTGCCGGGGGCATTCAAGCTACCCCCAGCAGCACCTCTGCCAGAGAGGCCAACCGTACAGAGAAAGTCGATGGTCTGGAACCCACCAAACCCACCATTTGCAGAGACGTCAAACGCCCGCACCGGTTCACCTTCCGTGCCGGATCTGCTACTACTCCTTCTTCCAGCGGCTTCATATGTTCTTACGCCAGCCGCAGCGTGCACCTCTGACATGCAGCTGCCTGGCGGCGAGATTCCGACACTCCCACCGCCGGATGCGGCGTTTCTTCCAGCCCCGCCTGACCCCTCTCGGCTTCCGCTATCTGACTTTTCCTGCAGCAGCGATGACATCTTGTCCATCATATCCTGCATCTAAACTCCTTGTGTTTTGCTTCCCAGCGGGGGGCCAGCAGATGGGTGGCCCAGGGGACCTACTCCTCCGACTCCACCAGGTGGCACCTCAAACCGTGTGCCCGGCGCGGCTCCTCCGGCCCTGGGGCGTTGCCAGCGCCGCTTGACTCCCCCTTTTCTGCCCCCGCCGCCCTGGCAGACGGCATCTGAAGTTGTCCTAGCTTTTCCATGACAGCCGAAAGCACCTTGCTTTGCTCCTCGAGCCTCGTCCCCAGCACCGTCACTCGCGTGTCGGTCGTGGTTCCGCAGCGTTCGCTCGTTGGGCTGTCGCCAGGCATAGTCATTACAATGGGGCTCCTTCGAAGGAAAATCTAGAGTATTCATCAACCGTAAGTGGTATGCCCTTGTTGCCTTACACGTTTATTATCACTCACACCCGGTTGGGGGGAAAGAGCAGGAAGTGCCACGAGCACGACAGCTGGTGTGGGGGCTCCGCACAATCATTCTCTGGTTGTACTACCAAACGCATACCTATGTGCAGGGCACCTAAAACTGTCACCTCGTCTACAAATCGGAGTACATACGCACTAACACGAACAAACGTAACCTCAACTACAACCACGTTACGGAGGAAGTGATTAGAGCCACCATGGAGGAGCCCGGACAGAACTCGGACGACTACTTTAACGAGAAGGACTTCCTCCCCGACCAGTTCGAGAAGATGGGCAGACAATCTTGAACCGCTACTCCAAGGCCATATTTGTCACATAATCCACCAGCGAGCATAGGCACGTGACGATGATCATGTACCGCGACCCAGACTTCAACGTCAACCAGATGCTGACTACCATGCGTCACATGTCTTCTCGACGAGCAGTCTCGCAAAGGGTCCAAGGGCGGCATCCGGCCGCGGCTTCGCCATGCCCACAACCACATCAGAGCAAGAAACCTGTGTCGGCTGCGGAGAGAAGGGACACATCCGCAGGAACTGTCCCGAAAGGAGAGGGAAGGGGAGACAGAAGAAGACCAAACCAGCGGGAGCTACCAAGTGGTGCTCCGTTCACCTCACTACCAAAAAAACTAACCCTAGGAATAATACGAGCAACGAGTGAAGCGGCCGATCAAAGCTAACTTCACGGCAAGGAGTTCTTCAGCTAGCGACAGGAAGGAATCAGCCACTGCGATGGAGACGAGCAGGATGAAAGCCGCTTCTGAGTCTAGGGCAGACGGTGACGAGTCAGACGAAGGGTTCAGGTACGCCACCAATCAAAGGAAATGAAGTCGATGCCAGTCCTGAGGAAGTCACTCTACTCGTCGACACCTGTTCGACGGAGACACTGGTCGACGACCACCTCATCACACACTTGAAAGGAGATAATGCGGAAGAGAACTCGCGAAGCCGAAGGCGATCATGGTTGCCGGTCACCATGACCCGATAGGGACTGCCACGGGACTTGCCCACTGCACGACCATGGATAGCTGCGACGATGAACAGGCTGTGCGTCTTCGAGGACTGCTTGTCCCCAGACGCAACATCTTCTCGCCTACTGCCCAGATGAAGAACGGGGTCAGGCTCTCGTGTGGGCCGGCAACCCTCACCTAGAACCTTGAGATTACGTCATCCCGCTGAAGCAGGACATGGGCATGCGTTCCCTGGCCATATGTTTTCCAAGCCGCTGTAAGAAAATTGAGGTATCGACGATAAGAGCACCTCACGTCTTCCCGGAAGACTGGGCGTTCGGCAAGCCGGACACTGTAGTGGGTGACGATGACCTAGGGGTCGCATACGCCGCCACGATTAACGCGAACGCTTGTAGCAGGAGACTTGGGTACCGTAATTGTGCGTGTTGGGGTATTCACCGTTGGTTTCGCACCCATCGGTGCTATGGCATCGGGGTGCGAACAAACATCGACAACGGCATATGATATAATTGCATTAGCACACCGGTATTCGTGTAAACGCACCCGGTGCGATACCAACGAAATAAAACCTGCTTAGGACGAAACAATTTGATCTTCCACAATGTACCAGTACCCTCTGGCCACGTGTCGAAATGTATGTAACGATCGGCTGAGAGGGTCCGGTAGATACCAGTTGTCATTCCTTTCATGTGTGTATATCGTACCGTCAAGATGCGGTACAAATGCACTCAGTCACTCAGTCAAGCACACAAAACGCGTCACCTACTCCAACCAACCGAACCAGAAGTAGTTCGGTTAGCATGCCCTTTGATGCAGACAAAGACGGATGAATACACCGGCCAACAAATGAGGGGATTGCCACCAACAAAGAGGATGGAAAATAGCGATACCGCACAGCATACCATTCCCAGCAGGAGTCAAAGCGCCACTGGGTGCGTCTACCCCAAGCTAGCATCAGTCGCTTCATTTTGAGTGCCGTATCACGCAGGATTGCGGTACTCGTACTAGAAACGCCTGTGTTCGTTTCTTGAGTATCGCACCTATCGGTGTCATCTCACCGGAGTGCGTTGGAAATCTTGAACGAAATCGTTTAATTCCATTATATCCGCACCGGTATGGGTGATATTGCACCCATCGGCGTTGTGGCACCGGGGTGCGAACAAAAGCCAAGATACGAATAAATTCAAAAACGATCGCACCCCGGTGCCGTAACACGCACAAGTACGGTCTCTCAAAATCAAGAACATGGAATTACTGTTCAAAAGAAGGGCGACGGAGTCGACTTCCCGGAGTCCATGTCACCATGTGACATTGGCACCATCAGCAACAGCAAGCAGCTAGCGCACCCGAAGAAGACTACACGCAAGACGACGGTGCGTGTGTAACTGGTTTACACCGACAAAATGGGGCAGCTCACTCCGCCTGCGGAAGGGGGCTTCCGATACGTCTCCAAGTTCACCGACGCCCTCACGTGGAAGAAGGAGATCTACCTGCTGAAGGTCAAGTCCGAGTCCGCTCGAGCCCTTCACGCCTACAACATGCACGTGGTTGTCCGGTAGGCTGCCGCATCGAGACCACTCCGTGCGACAGAAGAGGGGAAACCGTCGGAGGTGAGATCACCATTTAATGCACAGACTCCGGCATCACCATCGAATACTTCGCGACGAATACGCTCCAGCAAAACGGCGTATCCGAACGAGACGGACATACTTTGGAGACAATCACTCGTTGCCTTAAAAAGGACAAAGCCGTTTCACCTACTCTGTGCGGAGAAGTAATGCTGACGGCGGTGTATCATGCGGTGTATCATACAGCACTGGGAAGAGTGATCCCATACTTCAAAATGTACGGAAAAGAAGCGGACCTGTCAAACCTTCGAGTCATCGGTGCCAGACCCTTAGTGCACTACGAGCGACGCAAATAAAATGCCGAGGGACCGCGCCTTCGAAGACATACTCTGCAGCTTCAGTCAAGACAGTAGTACGGCCTACAGGATCTATACACCTGCAACCTGCAACGTAGTGGAGAGCAGAAACGTCACCTTTATCGAGACGTCGGCGTACTCCATGCCTCTCAACGTGCCCGATGATGACCGCTCCTACGAGGAAGACGTCCTTCGCTTCACGTCCATTCTTGGGATGTCCACTACCGATAATACATTCGATGGATTGGGCAATCTCGACACCATCGACTACCAGGCCAAGAACCAACTCCTCCTGCATGAGATCCGCCAGATGCGACACAACAACATGATCCGGGAGGAGCTGCAGCAACAATCTATCAACAATGGAAACGCCACTGCATCCAGCCCGCCGAGCTCGCCTCAGGCAATGCCGTTCGGAGACGAACCGATTGCGGAACAGGGAGGAATCGAACTCGGGGGTAAGCCGACACCAGAACAAGGTATATCGCGGCCGCCAGAAGTAACCCGCGTTGTCGCCAGGACGAGGCCGAACTCCTCCGACACCGTCGACGCCGCCCTTGCCCCTAGCTCTCTGGGGATCAACATGGATGAATGGCCGCCCCCTCGATGCGGCCCGAACACAGCGCTCTAGCTGCTTGCCAGCTGTTGGACACCGTCAGCAAGACCAACCACGATCACGCGAGCACGTCTCTAGATTTTGCTCATGTTGATTCGCCAATTTCGCTGACGTGTACGACACAGGCACCCCGATCCCCCAAGGATTTTTTGAAGGACGAGCATAGAGCCATCAATATCCCCAACACCTTCAAGCCATCACCTCGCCAAAGGCACTCTGTGGAAGGTAGCTATCGGAAAGGAGTTGGACAGTCTGGCGAAACACAAGGTGTACATGTTGGTGCCAACGCGGACGAGAGGTCCTCGGCACAGAAGGCGGACGGAAGATTGAATGTCGGGCTGGTGGTTCAAGGCCATGTACAAGAATCTGGGATCAACTACGGGAGAAGTTACGCACCGGTGTGCCGCATCGGGAGCGTTCGCACCTTACTCGCCATAGCACGCGAACACAGATGGCCAGTATGACAGATAAACGTAACCATGATGTTGCTTCAGTCGATCATCGTACAGGATGTGTGGATCAAGACCGTCTCAGGACAAGACGTAAAAGACCCCGCGACGAGGGAGATCATGGTCTACAAGCTCGAACGCAGCCTCGATGGGCTCGAGCAGTCCCTAGTCCTCTGGTACGACACCATCGACGAAGTACTAGTGATGATCGGGTTCAGGCCCACGCAGTCTGACCCCTCCCTGCTTTTACCTACACGGAAGCGGCGACACCCTTGTAATCCGGACGTTAAACGCCGACGACATCCTGATCAGCGGAAAGGACCCCGAGGTCGTCGCTGACTGAAGAATGAGCCCCAAGATCGCTTGGAAATGAGAGACATGGGAGAAGTTCGTGTCATTCTAGCCGTAGAGGTCATTCGCAACTACGGAGAAGGAACGCTAGTCGTCTGGCAGAAGGGCTACGTCAAGAGCATTCTCGAGAGGTTCGGCATGGAGAACTAACTGTAACCCCATCCGCACTGCAGGACACGAACCACAACTCTCGAAAGATCAGCCAGCGGATAAGCTACTCGGAGCAGCCGAGTACAAGCGGTACCAGTCCTACACAGGCATGCTGCTCTACCTGGCTCAATGCACACTGTATGACCTGTGGTACCCGGTCAACCAACTGACGAGGGCTGCAGCTAGCCTGCTCGGGCCCACATGACGGCGGCAAAACGCGCACTTCGGTGGCTTACGCATCGTATTCGAATGAGGTCAATTCCACATTGCCTGCAGTGTTCGCCGACTCTTTTTTCGGAGCTGACCAGCCAACAAGATGTCAACGACAGGGTACCTGGTCTTCCTTGAGGGAGGGCTAGTCAGCTTTGGAACCAAGACACAATCACTGACGGCACAGTCTACAGAAGGCTAGGTGCATTTCTCCAACCTTTTAATGGAGCTCAGGTTCGACAACTTCAAGCCAACCTCATCTATAGTGACACCTCAGGGGCTCTCTCGCCGCCAACACCATGTTCAGCTAGAGGACCAAAAACACCGCGTTGCGGTACTTCCTTCCGCGGCAAATGATCAACCGGCGCCGCATCGCGGTTCACCACGCCCTAACGCGGGCATGCTTTTTGATATAGTCATCAAACATTTGGACCGAAACAAGTTCAAATCAAGGATTTCGGGTGCTAGGGACCGGAGGCAACGGTCAGCAACCGATCGGATCGACATCAGCCGGGTCCGGGATTGTTCCCGAGACATCTTGTTTTGGGATCAGATGTGATCCAATGTTTGCGTTTGAATATAGGTGTGCACATCTGGTTTGAAGGAATGCTCGCTCTCCCCATCGGGATGTCCTGACATGCCACGCCACATAGTCCTTCGGGCGAGGGCCGAAGCCAGAAGGCGTCCACGGGTTGTGAGCCTCTAGGCTGGCTATCGTCGAAGGTCTGCGCCAGCAAAATTTTGTTTTAGGTGGTCATGGAATAAGGATGGGATTATGATCTGATAGGTTCGGAAGCTGTCCGTAGGAATATAAATAGAGAGCGCACAACAACCCGGGGTTGATTTCCTTCCAGATTTCTTTGCACGGAGAGTGATCAACGCAGAGGTGCTACTGGCTGAGCCTACAGACGGCATACCTTGAAGCACCTGCATCAAAAGTATATGTGGGTAAATCAGATACGGGTATAGCGAGAATCGCTCCCGGATAGCGACTGGGGTACTTTGCAAGGGGGCCAAGGCCCCCGTAACTTACAAACGGCAAGTCTTGGTAAAAATTGTACCAGTCAAAGTTGGGGACGTCCAAAAGGTGGAAGTTGGTCGTGCAAAACAAAAGAAATATGTTACGCTGAAGTCGACGAAAGCTACCCGTCAATTTCGCGGCAATAGACAGTCAGTCCCAACCCGTCCCGACGGGATCTACACGTCCCTTCGACTCGAATCCGGCCATGGGCGACTGCAGACATTATTTGTCAGGGAACACCATACACGACCGAAAACCTGCCGTACCTGCGTCGCAAGAACATGTTCCATGCACATGGTTCGGGAGGACCAACCGCAGAACCCGCGATAGCTTTGGAAAGACGTCGCAGGCTGCTCCAGCCCTCTTTAATTGCAGCGGCCATTTCTGCCACGCTTGTATCGGGGATGCCCGCCTGCCTTGCAAGGGTGTCTAGCTGCCGGGAAGAGAGTACCAAATTACCATCCGAGAACTTCAAAGGGTAAAGACGGTCGACTTCGGCACCTGAATCACGAGTATATGGGTGGTGAAACACACGGGGATTTGTTTGCATCTAGCGTTAGTCAGTTCGCCAATTTGTTTGCGTCCAGCGTTAGTCAGTACGCCAATTCTATTTGCCTCGGCTCGGCCGCAATTGCTAAGCGAACATAGTGTTGACAGGGCGGTTTGTACGTCATTCACACTTTCGCACGTTACCAACCTAGAGTCAACTCTTCTGCTTTCTAAACAAGTGTCGTCAGATCCAGGTCCCACTTGATTGATGCCGTGTCGAAAGCCGCTCGACATCCAGGAAAATTTTCCCACTTCAGAAACAGCGCCACTTCAAGTAGCCTGGCCGTCTAGAAAAAGGCAAGAAAGGGGTGGAATCTCGTGACGTAGCGGGGTACAAGATATGATGGGAGGGGCGTTCGACGAAGCAAATCCGTGAAGCCGAACTTGCTGCTTGAACAACGGCGGCGACACAACACCGGCAGTACATGTTCCGGTGAGGACAGCATTGCGTTGATAACGGGAAGATTGAGATCATGTCAATGGTGGCGGTGTCATCAATCGAGAGACAGCTGCCCGTTTCCTTTATTGAACGTTGCGTCGAAGGCCACGAAAGACCTTTAGCAATGGAAGTCATGGAATACACGGATACGTCGCGTTGTCCGACTTTGTCAACAAGGTGCGGCTGTTATCCTTATTTTCCCCCCATGTTCGATTCACTTCGACGCTGAATATGCCCCTCCCCAGCAAGTCCAACGAACGCAAAAAGGGTATCGGTTGTTCCCGGAGACAAACTATCCACCATCCTCAACGTTTGGCAGCATGGTGTGAGGAAATACGTGGTCAGGTCAGAATGGGTGACCGGGCATTTTTTATTGCCGCTTAGATGGGATCCTCAGCATGTCGCGCACCAATACGTCGAACCTACCGAGGGGAGAATAATCACGTCACGTCACGACCGAAATGGTTCATCTCGGTCATGTATTTCCCCCCGAACACTTGCTGTGGTACCACGAACTGAAGTGTCGACACACTTAGTGCTTGCCTATCTTATACAGGTGTCACGTCATGTTATGAGGTGTCACCCTGAACGAGCTTCAGGATTACCACAGTGTTTGAATAACACAGCCATCGCACTTTGTTGAACACAGCATCACCTTGATGAGGCTGTTGAGAGTGATGAATACGTTGCCCACAGATGGAAAGATTTGAAACACGAGCATGGTGCCATTGGCGATGGCCGCCTCTTGAACAGCAGGCCAAGAAGTCCACAAAGGGTCACAATCGTCTCCCGTGGTGTGGACGAATCGATCCTGCCCTTTCCCGGCTTCTTCCTCGAGCGCAACATCCGAGCCAAGCTCGGTAGAATTATCCTTCGTGGCCAGAAGCTTCACCTGCAGCTCGGTACTGGTATTTCAGACAGATACGCAGTTTGAGACTTTCATCGGACATGCAGCCCAAACATATTTTTCGTCGTCACGAAGAGTACATTTTGGTATCGGCACAAGATTCCACGTGACACCATCAGCCATCCAAAACGACAATGGCGACGAGCGGCGCTAAAGTTCACGGCCTCGCAGACTCACGTTGGCGGCGATCGGCTGTGTGTGCTTGAAGCGTTTTGAAATCGGACCGCACAGCTTTCAAAATTCCTGCTTGTAGCGCACCGACCTCGGTGATAGAAGCGTCCTTAGGAATATCGCGGAGTGCTCAATCATGCCTGTAGTGTATCGCAAAGGCTACAAACTCACAATTTGCCGTTGACCACGAGAGCGGTCAGCGGACCGTGAATTTGGGATGGTAGATTTGTGCTGGAGCTAGGACTTTGGAAACCCGAGATGTGCAGGCGTTTCCAGGCGTTTCCTGGGTTTCTGAAGAGAAGGTACTTTGTGGACACAAGGAATCGCGATGTTGACATATATAAATCGCAAGACCCCATCTTTCTAAAAACCCGCAAGGCAAAAGTAGAAATCTACATAGCGTCTGCCTCCAGCTGCCTCCTTTGCAATCACTGATAAAATGCACAGCATCCAAAAATTCATGTCAAACTATGTAGCCAAAACGGAAAGCGCGAATAAATGTCAGGGGGTACAATGTATTGTAATCAGTAAAGGACACCATGAAGAGGCGTCGTGCGTGCTGGCTCGTTGGAGTTTGTAACTGGAGCTGAACATCTACAGGCAACTGCGCCCTGACCCTGACTCCCTTTAACTGTACCATGTGCTTTTGCCAAGAGGGAATTTGCTCTTGTGGTTTATTTCACACCACCCGTGGACCGGACATATCTATGGATTCATGTGATCGTTCTTCTATCGGCGGGTTTACACCCATCCAAGCCTTTTTCATCTGCTGCCACGAACGTGCTGAACTTGAACGCAATCGCGTATTTTGAAATCGTACCTGTCGTATTCACGAGGTGGTACAAGAAACCGGTCCAGAATCGTACGACGGGGTAGTTTTGGGTAACGCACGGGTCCAGAGAGTCCAACGCCTGCCGAGCAATATCAAAAATGTGGTGGTAACACAACCAGCCGACTCAGCAGGAACGGGCGAATCGAGGGCGCCGAAGTCCACTACCGCCTTAGGGCGAGCACCTCGGGGGCGAGCTCTCGTCGGAGCAATGGTAGGGGGAAGTGTTCAACGGGAAGGTCTGTCGGAGGTTTTTGGGCGCGGGGGGGGGAGAAGGGAAACATGCGCGACGGTGGAACAAGTTGAAATTGGGTTGTGTGGGGCTTTTCGTCGTAGCCCATGAACTGAATTTCGGGTGAAAACACCTGACTCTACACTGCAGCTCATGATGCCGTTACTGCGCCATGAGAACACGTCGTTTCCCTTCTTTCGTCGCAATGTCTCTTCAACCCTTTGAAGAGTGCGGAGGATGGCTGCGGCCCCAGACCTCCTCGTCGGTGGATGGGTTTCCGCTTCTTACTTTCCTTGCATTGTCTGGTGTTGAGCCCAGTAGACGGGTGGCTGCTGCAAACCTGTTACGGCGAGCGTTGATTTTGGACGAGTTCGCCGCCTCTTCCGTGTGTGTGTGCGCGCGTTGGAGAACTTCATTTTTTTTCTCATTTAACTCTACTTTCAACATTGCTTCAGCTTCCGTAGCTGCAGCTTTTGCTCCTGTTTCTGCGCAATTGATAGCAGTGACAGCCGTTCCTTCCTTGCAATATGTCTTCAACCGCATTGGAGGGCGATAAGGGTGGCAGCGGCTTCATGTTTGAAACAATCAGACTACCTGCTCATTCTCATCGGTGTATTTCTTTCACATATCTTCGAAATTTGTGCCTGGGCGCAACGGTTCTGCCGATGACACTAACCCTATTTTTCGTCGTAAGTAGTGATGACCGTCCTGCTCTGTACGCAATGTCCTTGCGGACCCACAGCCGGGTCGAGACAACTACAGCACTATTTTTCGTTGCCGACTACGTAGTAAAAAAGACCACCATGGCCAATGTTTAGTCTCTTCGCTTTCCAAACGTATGCATACGTGGTTGCCAAAAATAGCAAAGTTCATTCGTCGAACAGACAGAATAAAATGGCGTTCATTGGCGGAACATTTTCGGATTGTAGCTTCATTAGTTGTTCAGAAACCTGGGGTCAAAGGGGAAAAAATCCGAACCCCCTTCCCTGATTCCTTTCAGAAGAGAGCGCAAACGCGAAGTGGTGAAGCATGCCGAGTAGCGAGCGCAAGCTGCAAAGCGCGCGTAAGAAGAAAGGACAGCAGCGGGCACGCAAAGTAGGAAGCCGCAGTACAGCTAGATGCAGTTCGTCACGCGAGCGTGATCAACAGGCAAGCGAAAGCGGGGGTCTTCACCGGAGACAGGGATAGTAGTGACACCGCCGGATACGGCAAAGGGGGAGGCGGCCGGGGGCGGGACGTGCTCGGCAGGAGCGCACGGTACGACGCCCGAGGCTGCCCATTTCTTCACCCATTTGTCCGGCGAATATGGGCAGGTTTGTTTAAGGCGTAGACAAAACAAACCGAGGTTTATTGAAACAACTCGAATTGCCATACTGTTTATATTGGGGTACCCGGATCGCATTGCGTACTGCGGGGCCCCCTCGGTCGAGAGGAGGAGTCGCAGGTGTTACCATTCTGTTCAAGCCTTGTGTCCACAGAGTCTTAGCGTGCCAGAGAGAGAGTATCGCAGAGACAACTAGCGAGGTGGTCACATAGAAGGCTTCTAGTGGTGTGCCAGCCTCGGGAGCTGACGGGAAGTGGAGTATTTCCTTGCCTCCTCTTCCAGTTGGGAAATCGGGCTACCCGAGCTACAGCAGTCGTACCTGAGAACTCGGGACAAACCTCTCGAAATCTATGGTCCCCGACAAGGGATGTCGATATTTGATGTTGTCACTCGTGGTCCATTGTAGCAACCTATCAGGGTTGTCGCATGAGGCGGTTCTTCAGATCAGTTTATGCCGGGACCAAACACATCAATCGTGTTTGGCGGCCGTAGCTGGTGAGCTTCACTTTGTACAGTGCTTCCTACCAAGGTTGTGGTATGGGGAGATTTTGCCAGGGTTGCCGCATGGGGTTTTATCTCGCCGGTTTGTGTATGCCGGGACCAAACACACCAATCGTATTTGGCGGCCGTGGCTGGTGAACTTCATTTTGGAACAGTGCTACTTGTCAGGATTGTCGCATCGGGCGATTCACACACATTTGTTCATGCCGGAACCAAGCACATAAAGCGTGTTTGGCGACCGTGGTTGGTAGCTTCTTGTTTCTGAACATGGATATCTACCAGGGACGTCGCATTGGGCGATTCACGCAGATCAGTTTATGCCGGGACCGAACACATGACTCGTGTCTAGCGGCCGTGGTCGGTGAGCTTGACCGGAACAGTGCTACGTACGAGAATTGTCGAAGATTAACGCAGACTTGTGTATGCCGGCACCGGACGCATCAATCGTGTTTAACGGTCCAGGTCGGTGCTTCGTGTTGACCAGTGCTAACTAGCAGGGGTTCCCCAGTGGGCGACTCAAGCAGATATTTTTCTCCCGGGATCGTGATTGGCGACCGTGGTTGGTAGGCTTGTTTTTTTTCGCAGCAGTACATACCAGAGTGTCGTATCGTGCGGTCTACGCAGCCCATTCTTTTGCGGGGACCACAAATATCACTTGTGCTTGGCGGTCATGAAGTTTGCGGCATATCACAGATGTCGCTTTGCACGGTTCACGCAGCTATGAATGCATCACGAGGAATATAATCTAAGTAGGCGACGGAGCTAAACACGTCTACAATGTTTTGCAGATAGGGTGGGAGCGTTAGGTTTTCGAAGCGATACTAACTGCGATTGTCGCGCTTTGACGATTCACGCAGTCTCACTATCCATTTATATTGTGCTCGGTCAGTGTCTGCCGGAACAAGACACATCAATCGTGGCTGGCGGTGGTGTGGTAGTTGTTGCAACGATGTTGCCTACCGAGGCCGTCGCATTCGTGTGATTCCTGCAGACATGTCGACCAGAACTTGGTTGCCAGTATCTGCTTAGACCACCCAATCTAACGTGTCCCAGTCATATCATGGTGATTTCTGCGAGTGGTGATGGAGCTCCGGTTGCGAAACGGTGTCTAATGCGGCCAGCGCGTTCGCAAAAATCCGGCAATCATGGCAATCAAAATATGTTTTCAACATTGCCACTGCAAATCACATGAATTTGTGATTGGCGACCGTGATTTGTAGGCTTGGTTTCGAACAGTGCTGACAGGGTTTTCGCAGTGGGCGATTCACGCGGATACATTATGCCGACAACCAAACACATGAGTCGTGAATGGCGGCCGTGAGTGTGGGCGTGTTCCTAGCAACAACAATGCTTCCCGCGGTTGTCGCATTCGAGCGATTCTCGCTATCCAGTAGAATCATGAACATGGTGTGGATTGTCAGTATCCGCCAGAACAAAACAACCAACATTCGTTGTTGGTTCTGTGGTAGGGCCGCCTGTTTCATACAGTAGTGCCGTTCCTGCGGCCGCCGAGTTTGTGCGATTACGCGGTTGGTCATGTATATCGTGCAGATGATATGCAATCGGTATGTGCCGGGGCGAAACACATCAACCGTGTTTTGGTGGCCTGGTTTGGGGGGGCTTATTTCAACAGCACTACCCACATTCACAGAGTCGGCATTCGTGCGATGTACGCACGAAATATTTTAATGCCAATTTTTCCGCTATTCGCGTGGACGAAACGCATCAACTCGGTTTCGTTTTGCTCTGTTGCTTGTTGTGAAAGGGAGCGCTTGCACACTCGCAGATGGCGATTGAATCGAGGTCACGCCTGGGCAGGGCGACAGGACGCGGGCGGACCGGTGCGTGGGGATCGTGGCCGGCAACGCCAGGTGTTTCCTTTCAGAAGCCATGACGGCGGATGTGTCCGCCGGGTGCCCCACGCCGCGACCACGCCGCGACCGTCTTCATGGGAACCAGGGCTTACGCCCGCTCGGGGAGCAGCAAGGCGCCCGTGCCGTGCACGGTCTTCTCCGCGGACCGCAGACCGCGGCCCAGGGGCGGCGGTGGAATCAAAAGGATGTTATTGAAGGGGTCGCCGAGAGCTGAGTGAAGTAAAAGACACGGCCGAATGAGGGCGGCCCGACGGCATGGCAATAAGGGCTACAGCGAGATTTAAGGCACAGGCGAACTCAGACCTGTTGGACGACCTCATCGGGTCCTCAATCGCGGAGCGGGGCAGCTGGTCGATGCGGCGGCGGTGTGTAGGATGCCACCCGTATCACGGCCGGGTGCCGATTATTCCTGCCGTCGTCACGCCGGAGTGGTCGGGGTTCGCCTCGTACATCGCATCAGGCGATCCAAGAATCGGGATGAGGTTAACCACCCATGATCGGGATACAGAGCAGACGGCGGAGCAGTTGCTCTGGTGGTGGCGTCGTTGTCATGTTGTGCAACGTTGCCCGATGACGCGCCGTTAACATCCGGTCTTAGTCAAAGGTTGTGCAGTGGAAGTTCTGAATTATGCTCAAGCCCGCGGAGCTTCGAGGCAAATAGTTACGAAATAGGGGTGAATCCCAGAAACTAGCGCGCGCTGCACCATTTAGCTAAGGATTTGGGAATTTGCTGTATATGGCTGTTGGGGGCAACACATTGGAACGAGTATCGCGAAGGGCGGGAAGATGAAGTCAGAGGAATGTGCAGGAGCCGCCCACAGTAGAGGACTCGCAAGGGGTGTCCCGATCGGTACGATATAGCGAGTCGGGAGGCAATCGGGGGAAAGCACTGTGTGCGGTAGGTAGGCAGTAACAGGAGCAAATCCCACTGCACGAGTGGTGTCATGATGACCTCGATGTTGGCGAAGAAAATGGTAGGGTACCATTTTAGGGACTTGGTCATCTGAGACTACTGTGTGCAGCAAGATTGGTTCTTTCCACCGCAGGAGAGAGCACCCTCAGTTGCTGTTTGGAGGGAAGAGAGAGACAGCCTTTATTGGGAGAAAGGCAGAGGCACGATGGAAAGGCCGCAGAAACGTGTCTGCGGGAAACGTGCTCTCTGCCAGTTTGGTATATTTCTCTTTCCTCGCGCGGTAGAAAATATTAATAAATGCAATTCGAAAGAAAACAATAAATACCCATTTATCCGGCGAATAAGGGTGCCCGTCTGCGTAGCTGGGGAAGGGGCGGGCTACCTCGGGCTGCAGAGAGGAACACGGACAACAGGACCCCAAGAAGACCGAGCCAGACAAAGCTGAGCTATCGATAAGCAGAGACTGAAGTCACCAGACAACAGCCCGTCTCTTGTTGCCAACGCACGCCGGAACCACGTCCACAACGAGCTGTTGCTGAGCTCCAAGGTGATAGGACAAAACCCTTCTTTTCGGACGTGACGACTATTTCCTATAGATTCACGTTGTGTTGGCTGTAATCTTCGCTCGGTAATCAACGCGACCCCAAGGGTTAGGTCTAACACTGCCTTCTTTTGGTATTAATAGAGGAGTACGGAGAGAGTATTGTACGGGGTACTTCGGCAACGGCAGCATGGCCTGCTCTCTTGAGCGACAGTTGTCTTCGTTCGTGCGTGGTGAGACGTTCTGTTTTCTGCACAAGCAGCTTTCTTAGCAGACGACGCACATGGTTGAGGTCTTGTGCCTTTTGTTCCCATCATTGTGACGATTGTCTTCATAGATGTATCTATTGAGTCCTGCTATATGGTGTTATTTCTAAATGGAATCGTATAATCGATGGAGGAGAGTCCCCGCCGCTAATGTCACAGGAGACCCCATGAGGTCTTGTAGCTGTGCGGGAGACATCTGGGTGACGTCTGTATGTCTAGTCTAGGAAAGGTCACGTCATCCTTTCGCCAATATTCCCTGGGACAGTCTTCTGAGACAAGGGCGTTCTTTCGAGTAGTGCGTTAAGTGAGTGCCCCTCGTCCTTGGGTGGCGCACCTCAGTGGTTGTACTGCGGGTTGTCCATGGTTACCGTTCTAGCAAGTCAAGTTCGTGTCGTTTGTTTTGGGAAAGCGCTCACCGTAGGGTAACCGTCGCATGCATCAAACACACCGAGTCCCATCGAGGACGTCCTTGGAGCATTTTCCCATCTAGTCCGATGGAAGGGTGATGACAAGCTGCAAAATTATGTATTTACGTACATAGTAGGAGGAGTTGGTCGCATATCCGTGGCAGTTATAGTGACCGTTCATTGGATTCGCGTAGAGGGTGCATCGTTTTGGTCCGTTTGCATCGTTTTGGCCCGTCTTTTCCGATCTATTATGGCGCAAATATGAACACGGTTCCGTGTCCACCACGGACGCGGCAGCATGGAGTCAAGCAGGAGTTCGGGTTGCCTTGCGTTCAACACTCTTGTTGGCGATATGCCTGGTGCTCAGTTGTCCCTTGCCTCCGATGCTGCTGGTGGGAAATGCTCACACTCAGCTGTAGAGGTTCCCTGACCAGCCTCATTGGGTTCCTCGTTGTAAAGGCTTACGTTATGGTCCAACCTAAAACTCGATCGTGTTTCCTGGTGTCCCTGGTTAGAGAGGTCTCAAGGTTTTCGCTCCCCTGTCGGCTCGTAGTTGTTGTACAGTGCATTTTGGAAGGATATTGTGCGCCTTTGAAGAGATACACAGGTGCTACGGCGCGTAGTCACGCCAGGGATGACGGGAGAAAAATGTGCACCCAACATCAACCAATCGCACGTCCCAATTTGGTTCCAGATACAGTGCAATGAGTTTTGTTCGAAGAGGCGATATGCATGTTTCTTTGGTGCATCTCGAGTTCAGAGAGAGAGGTAAGATACACTGATGCCGTCTAGTGAAGGAAGGAGTGAGTGTAAGCGTATGTATTTTTTCATTAGCATCGACCGCGCTAACCGGCCGACCAATGAAAATACGTCAGTCTCAGTGCGGTTGGAAACAAAGAACACTTCTAAATGCGTACCAGGTTGTTTCCATGTAACTCCAACGCGCGTGGTTCGCTTGCATCCCTGGACGGTGACACGTAGGGACGACCAACGGGACACGCGTGATCCATGGGACATCTATTGGACGCTATTGGACGTCCCACGAGTCGCGTGGGACACGTGGGCCTTCCAATGACTCTCCCACCGTACAGATTTCGGACGTCCCACGCGTCCCATGGGACAGTCATTCAACGTCCCAGCGCCATGGGACGGACATTCGACGTCCCAGCGCCATGGGACGGACATTCGACGTCCCACGCGTCCGATGGGGAAGCAACGTGCGGCTTTTGGGACATCCAAAGCTTACGGGGGGCAGTGGGGGGGGGGGCTGCAATCGTTGCATGTGTTCTACTGGACTTCTCCCGGGACGTCCCACGTGGCCCATGGTGTCCCATGGGACACCCCTGGGACGTCC
>FN648687.1:0-17644 GCA_000310025.1 Ectocarpus siliculosus | reverse complement strand
CGTGTGACGTGTTATAGGACAGCCCTGGGCCGTCCCACGCGTCCCATGGTGCCCCATGGAACGTCCTACGCGTGCCACGGGACGTCTCACGTGTCCCATGGGACACCATGGGACACGTGGGACGTCACAGGGCTGTCCCATGGGACGTCCCACGTGGGCTCCCAATAATGCAAGTACCCTCATCATTTGCGCACAATATATCTTCGCCAAGATTTGCAGTAACGCGATTTATGGGGGAAGTATGTTCAATGTTGAAAAAGCGGCGTGTTGTTCCTCTCTTCTGCTTGAAGTTGATAAAGGCACAACGGCCACTTGGTCCACAGAAAATGCCGAGGTGTGGCGAAAAGTGAGCATAACGCAGTTATAGAAGGGGCGTCCCCCCCCCAGCTGTATTGGCTCAGCACTATGGGTGGATACGTGGATACTAGCGATGGGCGCCTACCTGGGGTGCAAAATAGAAGCCGTTGCCCACGAGCTTATGTCAAGCGGAGAAACAATATTATTGTTCCATTGCTGTCCAACTGACAAGAAAGTACATCAACCCGAGGCCGATGACACCCATGCACGTATCTCACTATGTAGCGGGTGTACCGAGGTCAAACCCCCGGCGCTGTCATCTGCACTCACGGATCTGGCTCGGGTGCAAACGGATTGGGTGTTGGGTCAATCGATGAAGAGACAGGAGCGTCGCATACGACAGAGCTGTGTTAGCAAAACTTTCTTCCTCTTCTCTTTTTCTACTTCAAAATAAAGTACTCTTTTTAACGGTCCCTCGACCGACTGGTGATGACGCATGTGGAACGAGCCAGAGCAAATTTCCATTTTTTCGCGCGCCTTGGACGTTTTTGTTCGATGTCGGCGCCACAGGCGCAGACATAGTGACGTCAGGTGCGTTAGAGACCCTTGCGAGTGTGCCACGTGCAGACTTCATGGCGTTATGGACGATTAGGTTGACTGACCCACGGTGATCGCGCCGCACCCAGGCAAGATTTGTTACGCCGCCTCAAGATTTGTCGGAAGCTTCATTTCGACAGATCTTGGGTCAAGATTTGTTCGAAAGGGCAGATTTCGGGCCTCGAAAAATCTTGGCCAATATATATCGGAAGATTTTGCTCCCATAAATCGTGAAACTGACAGATCTTGGCCAAGATGAAGATATATCTACAAGATTTCGTTCCCATAAACCGGGGTCTTACCCGGGACAAAAACGAAGAATCCCCTGGTTTTCGTTGGGCCGTTTATTGGGCAAAATAGGCCTACTTTGGGCGCAGCACGGGTCGCGCCGAATATCTGCTCACAATTTAGTTTTCCACCGATAGCTCTTCGAAGGAGGAAGCAACAGCATTAGCAATGCCACGCGACGGGAGGTAGTTTTAACCACCATCTGTCTCGTACAAGGTTCGATGCATTGGGGTATCGTGAGTGTGGAGAAAAAAAAGGATGCAACTACCCTCTCCCGCACGGAACAGCCCGAAAAAGCGGCGCAGCCCTGTTCTGATCGTCAGTCCGTTCACCGCTTGTCACGATCGTTTCTCCTCTAGCACCTAACGAGCCGGCCCGTTTTATTGCTTGCCAGCGAGCAGGGTCTTCTGGCTACAAATAATGGCCATGGTCTCGGTAGTAGGGTGCCGATAGCCCCTCTATGAGCAGGGTGCAGCAGGTCGTGTCGTACACTTGCTGCGCGGCGGCCTCGCGGCAACTGCTCCAAGACTTCGAAGTCTTTTACTCCTTGCCTCTTTGATTAGATTTTGAAAAACAAGAGTTCCCCGGGGGCTTCTTCCCAGACAGAGAAACTTCCATAGCATCAAAGGGCGTCGTCAGGAGGTAGCAGATATTCGACCGATCGGATCTCGATTTTGATTCTCGGCACTTCGTTAATATACGCCCTTAGCGGCTGAAAAAAACAAAATCGAGAAAGGCTGAAATATCGCACGCCACCCTGGCGCCGAACGCTGTAGAGGGCTCAGTTTTTATCCAGCTGGAGCAAACTTGGACTTAAACGATCCGCAAGGTCCATGACAACAAGGAAAAAAAACTATAAAAAGGCGTAGTGTTTTTGAGCCAGGTGGCCTTGAATACCCGGTTGGTCTTTTGATACCCGCCTCTCCTCAACACCTACAGAAAACGTGTCGAGGAATATTCGGGATTGTCGAGATACGGGACTCCCAATGACCGTAGCGTAACCAGCAATAATCACTCCATTCAATCTACAGGCGTCGAGAACGAACCAACGCAAGCTCGTGATATACCGTATATGACACAAGATAACACACCTACACAAGGAAGCACACCCCCCACAGAATACGACACCCCGGTGATAGTCTTGTGCGCTTCTGACAAACCATCGATTTATCACCGGGGGTACATAAGGTAACGCACCCAGTGATATTTTTAGTTGCGCTGCATATAGTCACGGGGCCCCTCCTTCTTCATCACCGGGGTGACAGCATCTGCCCTGAGCAATCACACACACAACCACGTGACCTGTGTGCGGGGAAACACCCCGCATGGAGACCCCCAACAACATGAACGTGCAGGCAGAGCAGAATGCAGCCGCAAGTACCTCCGCTCCTTCGACAACTGCTTCGACTGCAGCAGCGCAGGCGCCACAGTAGATCACCTCCTTCTTTGGGCCCGCACACACCTCTACGCAAGAGGCTCCTACTCCTGCTCCTGCTGATCTAACAGCAGCGGGAGCTTGAGCAGCAACAGGCGCCAACATGACAGCCTCCGCATCGCCTCAGCAGCAGCCAGTTGCTCTCTTGCTCTCAGCAGCACGTACGAGCACCGCAGCAGACGTGCTATCACACCCCCTCATTTATCACATCCCCAAACACACGTTGTGGGTGTTCGGACGCGCTATCACACCCCCTGTTTTATCACACCCCCTTAGGGGCCCCTGCGAGCTGCACTTTATCACCACCTGGGGTACACAAGATAACACACCCCCCACAGGATACCACACCCGGTGAAAATATTTTCAACTCCAAAATGTTATCACCGGGGTGTGTTTTCTTGTCTCATAAACGGTAACAACGCGTCGTTCTGAGCCCGACACAGAGCCTCGTCAGATACTTCCGCCCGAAGAAAGGAACTTGTAGAGCATTCTAACTGCAGATCCAGGCGCGATCGACCACGCTCAGGATGAAGAGGAAGAGAAGTGTTCCCGCAACGCCGCCCTGACGTTCGCCCGCCGCCTGCCGCCGGTTCGCTGCTTAAACGACTCCAAACGCGACCAGATGCCGACACGGGCCTCCACGCGGAGTCGCAAGGCCGCTGCCGGGCAAGCAGGTCAAGGTCGGGCGGCGACACCCTCGACACCACGCACGAGGAGGTTTACCGCACGATCGGTGGCGAGCTCGACGGCTCGCCCCTCGACGCGCAGCGGGTCACGTACTCCCGCGAGGCATCGAGCCGTATCCTCGTCGTGAGCGCGAGGGACAGGCACCCGCCGCGACCCCCCCCGCTGACGAGACTGAGCTCGCTCCTCTCCGCGGGCTGGTGGACGGCCTGAGGGAGGAGCTGCAGCGGGAGCGCGACGAGGCTGGCAGCTTCAAGCAGCAGGACCTGGCCTTCAGGGGGAGGTGCAACTGGTGGGCACAACCGCCGCACCACCGGCCTCTCGGCCCCCCGCTGTACCCAGCGCCAAGACTGCTAAGGCTGCGGCAAAGGGTAAGGCGATGATGCAGGGGGACCTCCGCTGGGTAAAAGCGTGGCTCATCGTGGGACGCCCTCCGGCAGTTGCAAAACTATCGCAGCCGGAGTGGCAATCCTTGCCTCGCCAAGGCGTTCTGGTGACAGAGAAAGTGGCGGCAACGCTCAATACGCTCTCAACTTCCGGGTCGAATGCTTTGGTCGCAGCGTTGGCCACGGCAACGGGGGAGGGGGTGCGGAGGAGAGGCGCGCGCCGCTGGCGAGGGCGGCGCGAGACCCAAGGCCGCTGATTTTTTCAACCACGGGAAAGACAAATAGGGGTGCGGGCTCTCCCGCGTGCCTGGGGGGGCCTACCTTGGTTGGCAGCGCACATGCGGCCAAATCGAACGGCAGCACGCCGGTTTACACGAGGTTGGCCCCAGGGTAATCAGCAGGTTCAGGACCTGGGACAGGCAGGACGGGACTTTGTTACCGACGTCTTGGCATCCAGCTCGTCGAGTACTCAGTCGTCTAGGAGGACTTACACGTCAGGCTTCAACTCTTCGTGCACGTTTCAGAGGCTGACGGAGAAGCCCAAGTTCCTAGGGCAACGTGCCAGGGACCTTCATGTGTGGGAGTTGATAGACTTCGTAGCCTGGTGTTTCGAGTGTAATCTAGCGAGTACAATATCCGGAAAACTCACGGCTGTACAACATTTTCATAGGCTGGAAGCTTCGGTCGAGCTAGACTTGTCGTCTCCGATGTTGAAATGTGCGCTAAGGGTGGTGGCGAGGAACCACGTGGCTATGGGAACGGTACGCCGCGTGCGCCTCCCTGTGTCTTGGGGCATGCCGCTGGACGGGGAAAGCGCAAGCCAGAACTGGGGGGAAGGGGGCAGAGTGATGTGGCTGTGTCTGTGCCTGTCCTATCTCTTCATCCCACGGTCTGATGAGGTGTTCGCGAATGACGCGGGCAGCGTGCATGAGGCATACTGTCTTACGAGGGCGGGCGGAGCGTTGTTTGCCGGCGTGACGCAACTAGACTTTAGTCACTATCGTAGAGCAGACCGTGTCGAAATGAGGTTTAGAGGGCACAAGGCCGATCAAGAGCAGAAAGGAAATATACGGGTTCGTACGCGAGACGAAGTCACCGGACCGCAGTCAGCTGTGAGAGCACGCGGCGGCGCGGTGACTCTTGTGGTGGAGCTATTGTCGTGTCATACAACGTTGCGTGACTCAGCACTGTTGGCTTCGTACCGTAGTGGAAGAGCAGTGAGAGTAGTGAGGTATAGTGCTGTCCTCCGTGCAGTCAGAGAAGTGGTAGCGAAGTCGGTGCGTAACCCTCAGGAGTACGCGTTGCACTCGTTGCGAATCCGAGGCGCGACGGCTCTTGCATCGGGCGGATACATCCCCGTCACGGTGTGTCGATTTATTATTGTAGGTCTATAGCTGGGGGCGTCATTCTGTGATCGAGTCCACGCAGGGGCTGTAGCAAAGTCGGATAACGTGTGAAAGCTACAGAGCGGGTGAAGCAACGGAAGGACAGCAGCAGCCGCCTATCGCAGTAACGGCGGCAGTTTAGAAAACCCCCCACTCCCATCCCTTGAAGGTGGGGGCATAAGTTCGGGAATATTCGGTATCTAGTCGGGTGTTGTAGAATGGTGTGTACCATTTGAGAACTTGGTTAGTTTCGGGACTCCTGCCGTTGCAGTCGTAGTCCCCCGGCTAGTATTTGTGGGGAGAGAGTTTTGTAAAAGTCGACGCCGGCCTTCGCAGCTAACGCGGCCGGAGAGACGATGAGCGTTTCGTGCGTCTCTCTCCCCAACACGTAGCCTAGAAACCGACGAAATAATGAAGCAATTCTAAAGAAAACAAAATATGCGGACATAAATGCACAGCAGCGAACAACGCTGTAAGGGCGGGTGCACAGCAGGTTCCAGGTTGATTGGTGTCCTTGGCGCACGACAGCGGCCGCAACTCCCTCTACCTACGTTGGAATCGATAGGGGCACGCACCAGACTGCAGTAGAGTGCTTCGTCTCGTGTCATGCGCCGACCCGTGCCGCGCATCTATTCTGTGATGTCAATCAGTTGCGACGTGTGTCGGTCTTTTATCTGTACATGATTGAACGTGTGTATCTGTTGCTGTGCGTGCTGCTGCGGCGTAAAACAGGGTGGTGTCGATACACATGCGGGCTACCAAAGCTGCGTTACCTCTGCATGACTTACGGTAGGTCCATAAGTGCGGCTGACGCGTTCGCGTCTATGCTCCGTGCTGTCAATCATTTTCGACGAGTGTCGGTCTTTGTCATGCGGTTGCGCGTGACTGAAGGTGAACCTTCTCCGGTGTCTGGTCCATAGACTAATGCTGTGTATAAAACCAAATGCGATCTAAGTTTTTTTTCCCTGTACTAAAAGTAAGAAATATGTCACGACACGTCGACCATCCTTCAAGTATATACACAGCATGATAGCATGATATGTCATTGCAAATTCGAGAACACGGCGTCAGCATTAGCCAGTGGGGTATCTTGGCTTACCAGTGCCATACTCTGAAGGCGTGTGCTTGGTTGACGTTGCTGGGTTTGTGTACTTCCATGATTTCGAGGATAAGCGCGTGCTCGCCCCCTCCTCTCACTCCACCTCAGCACCATCAAAACTCGACCCAGGAATACGTCAGTAATCAACGTTTTTTCGTTGTTCGTTCCAAGTCACACAACGAGTTGCAACCGCACTTGAAGCGTACCCTTTGTTGTAGGCTGCTGTACCAAGCGCAGCCCACGAACCGATCGCGAAATAAAGAACACCCCCATCGCTGCAGAAACGCGTGTCGCCGACAAGACACACGCCGTATGCATAGTCCACGTATGGCCACGGCTGAGACACAGTATCACCGTTGCTTGATTTGTCGGTCGTAAGGCCATGAAGGGCAATTTCCAATTGGACGCTACGACTGTGAACAAGCAGACGCGACGAAAACGACAAGTTCCGGGATTCCACTACGAACACTTAGCAGCCAGCCGGCAAGCAGACCCTCAATCTGTCGACAGGGAGGTCTTGAGGGTGTTCTACTGGCCTACACCTCAAACCCTTTATTCTTGCAACAGTCGTGGAGAACGACGATCCTGTTTGAACAATGATAGAAGAATCCATCAGAAACAGGTAGTCGATGAACGCGTTCAAGGCCGTCGCATTGGGATTCTTGCTGAAATAGGTATGGGCATTCAGATCTTCTATACCGATATCAACGAACCCTGCCCGAATCTCGTGCTCAGCAGCAAGGGCGGAGCAGTTGCGCGCCATGGTTTTGCTGCAACCGCGACAGCGCAACAGTGTCGAAAAGACAGGAAAGATGAAGGCAGGCGAGAAGCAACGGAGGAGCGGCAAAAAATACAATGCAAAAAATTAGAAAAAATGGCCTGTGGCGGCAGCTGTGAATGGCTAGGTTAAGCACGGCAAGGACTCCCAATGGTTGGAAGCTAAAACGATCGAAACAGAGACACAGGGTGACGGCAGTTACACCGTTTCGTAGATCGCTACGATAGGATATCGTACACACCTGTTGGACGATATGTAAACCGGCATTTTCGGAGTGTCTTCGGCAAACATCTTCGGGCACATCTTCCCCGCGATGTCGGTGCCAGACAGAAAATTCGGCAACACAGTAGTTGGTGACTGCCCATGGAAAACATATGTATTCACATCTGGATTGAACGATTTCTTGCTCTCCCCATTCGAAGTCCGGATATGCCACGCCACGTAGTCCTTTGGGCGAGGGTCGAACCCAGAATGCGTCCACGGGTTGTGAGCCTCTAGGCTGGCCATCATGGAAGCGCTGCGCCAGCAATGTTTGTTTTCAGGTGGTCATGGGTGAAAGAGAGGGATCTTGACCTACAGTTGACCGGGGTTGATTTCTTTCCAGGATTGTTTGCAAGGCAATATTCAATGCAGGGGTGCCACTACCTGAGCCACATGTATCGTTAGAACAGGCGGGTAAGCAATGCTCGCGGAGAGCGATCCGGATACGTTTTGGAGGGAACAAAGGCCTCTGTCCGATACTGACGGCTCATCTTGGTAAAACGGATGCCAATCATTTTTGGGAACATACGAAAGTGGGCATGTGGTCATACAAACACTAAAATTCTGGAAACGTAGCCGACAGACAGCTACCCGCCAACTTCGCGGCAACAGACAAGTCAGTCCGAGGGCTACCGACGGGACAACACACCCTACAAAATCGAATCCATCCATGGGCGACTGCACAAAATTTCCAACTACACACGAACCCTCAAGACACGATTTCCTGAAGGCAGACACCATTAAGTGGCATGCGTTTTACCGTACACGAGCGTATAATTGACCCACCTGCGTCGCAGGAACATGTTCCAGGCACATGGTTCGGGAGAGCCATGCTCAAAACTTACGATATCTTTGGAAAGATGTCGCAGTCTGGCCCAGCCTTCTTTAACTGCAGCGGCCATTTCTGCCGAGCTTGTCTCAGGGATACCCGTCCGTTGTGCAAGGGTTTCTAACTGCCGGGACGAGAGTACCAAATGTCCATCCGGAAACTCGAAAGGGTAAAGCTGTTCGACTTCAGCACCTGATTCACGAGCATATAGGTAATGAAACACACAAACGGCGATATTTTTCCATCACAGCAAACGACCGACCAACACGAGACATTTGCCGCGTCGTCAAAACATTCAGTTGTTACGCCAAACATTGTTTGCCTCGGCTTGGCCACAAACGCTGAGCGACCGTACGGTTGACGGATCGGTTGGTAGTTCACCCACACTTTCGCAGGCAACAAACCTAGAGTCAACCCTTCTGCCTGTTGAACAAGCGTCGTCGGATCCACGTCCCACTTGATTGATGCCGGGTCGAACGCCGCTCGAAATCCTTGAAATTTCTCCCATTTGAGAAGCAGTGCCACTTCGAGGAGCCGGGCGGTCTACAGAGAGGCAACAAAGGTCGAATCTCATAAATTAGTGGTAAGGAAGTTTGCGACGAGACCAAGCCCGAATAGTCGAATTTTCTGCTTGAACAATGGCCCCGACATGAACCTAGTAGTAAACGTTGCGATGAGGACAGCATCGCGTTCCTCCCAGGGTCGGGCTCACAGTCATAGCTCATGCAGGGAAGATCACGATTGCCCAATTGATGGTGGCGCTATCAATCAAGAAACACCTGCCTCCAACATCCGCCAATATAAATTGACCGGAGACAAGCGACCCGTTATGTTTTCAGGTGATTGTGTCTAAGGCCAGTGAAGGTCATGGTAAATGTTGGTTGACGTTGTCCAAATTCGAACCCAAGGTGTGTAGTCCCTATTTTTCCGTCACCGTCTCACAAGCATTTCCGCATTGAATGTGCCCGTCCCAAGAAAATCAAACAACCATGCAAGGTTTTCGTTTAATTAGGAGGAAAGATATCCATCATCGTTTACGTTGGGCAACATGTGATGCACTTGTAGATTGTGTAAGCGACAGACGAGCATTTTCAGGGTCGCCTGGATGGAACGCTCGAAATGTCGAACAAATCAACGTTCCTATCTTGGTAAGTTATTGGGACGAAACCAAACCGAGGGTGGTTGACTTCATCTGGAACCCACTCAAATTGAACAACTACTGCCGCAAGCAAGCCCACGTATTCACCCAGGTTATTGGAGGAAGACACTGAAACTCTGGACAAACGAACGTGGTGTACACCATCCTGTCTCGCCGCAAAGGATTGTCCGTAAATCAACTTTTTTGTCGGACTCCACGTTCATATATATTTCAGTGTCAACACGCGCGAGAGTACTTGCTTAGTTTGTGCTAGTGTCATCCTGAATGAGCTACAGGATGTCTCACAGTGCTTACACGACACAGCATCACCTTGATGAGGCAATGAAGAGTGACGAATAAGTTGCCGATAGACGCAAAAACGTCGAACACTAGCACCGTGCCACTGGCGATGGCCGCCTCTTGAACCGCAGGCCAAGACGTCCACCTGGAGTTGCAATCGTTGTCCGTGGTGTGGACGAATTGATCCGTCCGTTCCTCGGTTTCTTCCTCGAGCGTAACGTTGACCGACGCGACGAACTCGGTAGAATTCTGCTGGGCCATCAGCTTCACCTGCATCTCAGCGCTGATATACCCGGCAGACACGTCAACGTTGTTTGAGATTTGCAAGGGACATACGGTTCAACCAACCTTGGTGGTGCAGATTAGATTTCTGTGCTAGCACAGGAGAATGCCACGAAGAGCTGTTACAAGAATGTTCGAGAGGGAATGTCAACAGTTTCTAATGATGCCACTGTTGTCGGTACAAGCTGGTTCACGGAAATGAACCCAAATTCATCGACCACAGCTGCCAGATGAAATATGTACATAATAATGACAGATGTTGTTCGCTTGGATCCCTATCAGCAAGGGGGAGAAGGCATAGAGAGAGTGGTTTAGTTGTTGATGCAATCGGTGTGGAGTGAATGCGAGTGTAGCATCGCAACTCGCCTCGCTCGCAGGCACCGCGCGGTGTTTCGGGCGTGGTGCAGTGTGTGGTCACAGTAGTGCACATAGACCACCTGCTGCATGTGACTTGTACTCAAAGGCAGTTTATCATGCGCAGGCAATGTGATGTCCCCCCTCTCGGAAGAAATCACTCGTTGTTTGCTTCGTCGACACACCGGTGTGATACAAACAGCCGGCTATACGCACGAGCGGCGGCGGCGGCAGGGAGCGGCCGGGCAGGAGGAGAAGAGTGTTGCCGGAGAAGGCACTGCTATGGTGTGGTCCGGCAGACCGTTTGAATTCGGACACATAGACGCGTTGAGTAAGGATTGCTGTATACTGAAAATCCACAGTAGCCCTAGTGAGGGGACACTTCGAGAATGCAGTACACATAGACCCAATCCCCAACCCGTACCCGACCCCCCCCGGAAAAATAGAGGCCATGCGCCCCCCCACCCCCTCTACCTCCGCCAGAGGATGAGGGTACAGTCCAAAGGAAGTACAAGCTCACCTAAGGTTAATGCCTAATGGAACCCATGAAAAACAAAATACCAAAGTGCCCCAACGGGCGGTGGAGGACTTCGAGCTAAGACACCCCAAAACTCTCCGACGTGAGATCCAAAATGGATGGGACGGTGGAGGGGGGGGGGGGGGGGGTACTCATAGTCGTGCATGCCGTAGTCATTAGACCATTGACCTCGCATCCCTACAAAGCCGGGACGGAGCACGCCGGGTTCTCACCGGACCAGGCTCTCACATCACAAAGCGCGAAGCGCCGTGAGGTATTCGGCGAGTCGCATGAAGGGTGAGCTGCATCCTGCTAAGGGTGTTCGGCATCTTTGCTTACTTCCTTGCGTACGGATGACAGCTACGTATGACTTAATTTATTTTCTGGTTCTTTCACTTCCAGAGACAGTTGTAAGCACTGTGTAACCGCCTCGAGGATGCTTGAACATTTTAACACAACGTGGTGCGATCATCCCCCTTGCGCGAAGTGAGGTTTCTCCACCCCGCACAACATGATCTACTCGACCACCATTATGGTTACCGCCAAAAAAAAACCGAGGTAAAAAAAAAAAAACTTAACCTGGTTGCCGAGTTCACGAAGTGAATTGGCTTCTTTTACAACGTCGTTGCCAAGCGACGAAAACCCAATCCCGATGGCAAACACCGCAGGGGGGGGCTTGTTTTATAACGTCATTGCCAAGCGACGAAAACCCAAACCCCGATGGCAAACAAGGCCGAGGGGGCGGAGGAGGGGGGTGTTATTTGCTTGAAGTGGACCAATCAAACATAGAGCCATCAAAGCAAAGCTTATTACTCACGCCGAGCAAGCTGAACGACCTCACCAACGCAAAAACTGCGGAGCTAGATGTGCGGTGATGTGCGGTACGCACAATGCATTGCTCTCGATTGGAGAGAGGCGAGTACAAAGCAGAAGGGAATTGGCCGAACCTTCGGCAGATAGCTCTGCTCGGGAGCATCAGTGGGGTAGCAATCCATGGTGAAGCTACAAGAGACGCTGGACGTTGGTGTACGTTCAATCCCGGCGTGTGAAAAACGTCCCGGCTTTGTAGGGATGCGAGGTCAATGGTCTAACGACTACGGCATGCACGACTATGAGTAGTAGGATCTTAGGCTATGCAAGTCGTCGCTGAACTTATTGTGGTGAAAATGACCTCCCAGGAGGAAAGTAGCTTGTACCGCGGGACTTCGGAGATGATATATTGGGTGATCGGGGGACGTCTGGGTGTTTTTCAAGCAGAACACCCGGCCCAAGACTGGGGTACTTGTGCCGGGACGTGTGAGCTCAGATCTAGACTACGAGCCTATGTTGGAGGCGCTATTTAGCGTCGGTGAGCCGGCAAAAGAACTGAAAGGAACCACAACCTCCACCAGACACTCGGATTGGAAAGGCCGAGTATTGCGTATACCTGCCTGAAAAATCACGAAAACAAGTGGCCACGGTCCAGTTTCTGTAGAGATCATGAGGATGGCGAAGAAGCCGGGAGGATGGAAGCTGAAACTGTGGAAGGGAGACATGTTGGAGCTGCCGCTGTTTGGGATTCTAAGGGACAGGACGAGGACAGAGTTCAACAACTCAGGGGTAGCAACTTTGCAAGGTGTGAACGGTGGACTAGTCGGCAGTGGGGATGGAAAAAGGGAAGGTCTAGCAGGACACCACAAAAAACTTGAAGTTCCTTCGGAGAATTAATCTTTTAACCAAGTGTTTCAGAAGGAGGTGGACGCATGGGCCCAGAAAGAAGAACAGATATCGAAGGCAGACGTTAGGAACGTAGAACTAGAAAAGGAGTTTACTTAGGACGAGGTTGAGGCGTGTGTGAACAAGCTGCAGTGCCACAAAGCAGCAGCAGGGGCGGATGGGATAGTCAACGAGTTCATGAAGTTTGGGGGGAAGGGGATGATCCAACTGGGTGTGGAAAAATAAGTATGAGCCAAGTAAATGGAGGGAAGGAGTGGTTGTGAACTTGTTTAAGAAAGGAAACAAGACTGACCCAGGAAACTCCAGGGATATCACACTGTTGAACACAGGGGTGTTTTTTAACCTGCTGAACAATAGAATAGTGGGAGTATTGGAGAAGGAACGTAGCATTAGTGAGGGCCAGGCAGGTTTCCGACAGAAGGGGGGGTGCGTAGCCCACGCATTCACGGTAGGGAGGATTATCCAAGGTAGGAAGAGGGCGGGCAAGCCGACCTACTCCCTTTTCCTGGACGTGAAAAAGGCATACGACACCATATGGAGAAATGGGCTATGGATACACTTGTCCACGTACCGGATCAAGGGGGAAAAGTGGAGAGTGCCGAAGAAGATGGCAAAGTGTACGAAAAGCGCGGTCGTGCTAGAAGGAGAACTGTCAAAATTCTTCGACGTTGGGCAGGGGGTCCCACAAGGTTGCAGGCTGTCCCCAACTTTGGTTTAGGTGTTCATCAACGATCTGTTGGAAGTCGTAGAGGCAGTCCGAAAGGGGGTAGAAGTAGGGGACACGGAAACTTCGGTGTCAGGAATGCTGTTCGCGGATGATTTTGTTGGTATGTCAAAACACCCCTGAGGGACTGCATGCAACTACAAATTGATATGTGGAGATTGTCTGCCAACGTTAATAAGAGTGCCGTCATGGTATGCTACGAAGTCAGGGAGGAAACAGTAGAACATAGACGGAAGTGGGGGATCGAGGAGATTGTGGTAGTGGACCAGTACACATACCTCGGAGTAGAGATCGCAAACGACTGCTCGTGGAATGCACACATGTCCAAGGTAGCGGAAAAGAGCAAAGCACGAGCAGGGAAACTGCACTCAATACTCGCAAACCGGCACGTCGATACACGCACCAACTTGACGGTTTTGAAGAGCGTAATCATACCGCCGCTAGAGTACGCCGGAGAAGTACGGGAAGGAAATGAGAAGGTAGTGAAAGAAATCGAGGCGGCGCAGATGCAAGCAGCGAAAATCATTCTAGGATGCTCCAAGCGCACAAGTAGTGCAGCTCTCAGGGCAGAATTGGGGATCCAATCCCTACGGTGGGAAAGAGACGCAAGGAAGCTGACATGGCAGTATCGTATATGCGGGACGGGACAAGAGAGGTTGCCGAGAATAGTGTGGGAGGCGAAGTGGGCGAAAAAAAAGAGGGGTAGACAACCCACGGCATGAGTCAAGGTTGTACAGGACGTATGGAAGGGATTACACATCGACGAGGATGAAGACAGGTGCAGGGCACACAACGTGAGACGCACACGGACAGCTGTGAGATACAAACTCGTGCACCAACAGCAGCAGGGGTGTAGCAGTAGTTGGCTTGGTCCACCACCACAGTGCCGGGAGGGGTAAACCCCCCCTCACCAACGCGAGGTATACTTGGTCCACCACCACAGGGCTGGGTTCACCACGCGCGTGGTTTTCTTGGTCCAAAATATATTTACAGTCATCCCCGCGGTAAAGACGCTCGCTCTAAGTCAACTCCCCGCGATGAAGACGGAAACAAATCTGAACCAGGGTGCCCCGCAGACATATACCATAGGGGGGGGGGGTATTTTTACCGCGCGCCCCCCCAAAACTCGTGATGCACCACACCAGCACGCCCGTGTAGACAGCACAGAAAGCTGTCTGCTGCCGCTGGCGCTACTACTTGGTGTTGGTATGGAGAGATTCTTCTCGTCTGCCGGCGGCTCGTCCACCGCCGGCTTGACAGTACGTGGTGAACCAACGTGCACGATGAAGTCGACAACCTCTGCGACCGGGTCGCGGAGATGTCTATGCCAGCCAGCGTCATGGACTTTAGGTCTATGGCGGGAGTGTTGACGGACAACTTGTTCGTCGAGAAGCCCGCAGGCCTCACTGAGGTTCAAGTCCGTGAGGTAGTGAAGACGTAGCTTCGTGTAGAGGATGCCCCAGAGGTGTTGGAGGAAGAGATAGAAATAAAGCTGCCGGGTGTAAAGGAGGACCTTGACAACATAGACCTCAATGGCGATGTGTCCAGTGCATAGGAGGACGGCGACGGTAGGCCAGGGTCGTGCATGACAATGTCGCTTACAGAGAGAGGCCGACGTCCGCTCTCGTCTCGAGGACTGCCGCTCCTTCTTGAACGCGAAGGGGAAGGACGGGAAGTACAGCGAAGCACTAGACCTTCTTGCGAGGGCTGTGCATTCGTATATCCATGAAACTTAAGTCAAGCGTAAAGTGATGAAATCTCTTTCTTCTTTCAAGTTTGTCTTGTTTTTGTTTCTAGTGCTGTCTGTCTTTTACCGATAATTTCTGGTTAATGTTCGTCGTTTTGTCCCTGTCGGGTAGGTAGCGCGTGGCATAGCACGTGTTCCGTGCTTAAGTTGGAACAGCGGGCTGGTTCGGTGTGACAAAGCTGTCGGCAAGGTTTTCAACAACGCATAGAGACCACGCTGTGACTGCTAAATATTAAGTACTTCAAACTCGGTTATATAGGACATCCGGATTTCACCCACTGCCACGATGTGATCGCCAAGTGTACGGTGTTCTCGTTTCGTGCTATGTATCCCTGCTGCAACGGGGCGTCATTTGACGTATGGTACAACTCCATTGACCCCGGGCATGGTAGGTTATCGTCCCCGGAATTTTAAAGACATGTTCCTCGCGTTAAAGACGCTTTGAAAAAAAAAACGATTTTTGGAAATGGTCGTGGCCAGAATTTCAATCAGAGCTGTGGCCACACTGCCAGGCATAAATGTGTCTCAGCCAATCGTCCACATGATTTATCAATTCCATGGAACTCCATGGAATATGGTTGAGTTCCATGGAGTTTCATGAAACGTTACATAGCACCTTATGGAGCTCCATGGAATTCCATGGGGCTCTGTGGATTACTCCATGGAGGCCCATGGACTCCATGGACTCCGTGAAATATTCCATGGCATTTCCACGGAGATTTCCAGGGCAAGTTCCATGGCCCTCCATGGAACGTTTCCGTGGTTTCCATGGCAAAAATTCCAAAGCTTCATGTCGAGGGTGGACTCTCGTGGAAAATGTCAACCCGCATGAATAACGGGTAGGACTTGACAGCCCGCACCCTGGTTGATTCTGTCGCGTATGTCCCGTGATGGGTGTAAACTGTATAGCCCTAACCTTACTCGCAACAGCACCAGCAGCAGCGGCACAGCGTGACCTGGTGCACTCAACTGGCAACGCCGTCTATATAGATCCATCAGCATTTTTATGCGGTTTGGGGGCCTTATTCTCATTGGCCAACGCATGATGACAGTACCGCTGTAGCACACACACAGCGTGCATTGCATGTTGCGCACAACAGTCACACGTAGAAGGACGACCGCAATGGGGTCTCTTTGGATTCTTGGAGGGGTGAGGGGAAGGAAGCAAGCGAACTTCTTCCTCGGCCATCTGCTAGGTGCTTGCTTGTGCCGCATGTACCTGCTGCTGCTGATGGTACCGCCGTGCTACAACGCATACGTAAAATAGACTGCCGCTTGCCGCTTGCCGCCTGCCGCCGCCGCTGAACAAAGCGACCATCTTCGGAACGGCAAGCACCTCCCGTACAGCAAAGTGGAAGCAATGTAACGAGCTTGAATGTGCAGCGTGCGCAAGATATGACCTTTCTACGTATGTACATTTGCACGTGTAGTGCGTTGATCGTTGGTCGGCATTGGGTTTGTTCGGTCTACCCTCGCCGCCGATTCCGGCTTGCTACGATAAACCACGAGGTACTAAAGGAACAGCAGTAGTTGTAGTAGAATACAACGCCGCTTCGCGGGCGACCGCTATCGGGGGTCGCCGCTGCGCTCGTAGGTTGCATGGCGATGGCAAGTGTATGCGGGTTGAGTTTTGAAAGGAGAGGATTGAAGCCGTACTGTAATTGTTGTTTTGCTGGAAAAAGATAAACTTCCACGAACATGATACTTTGTTTGAAGGCCCTTGTTTGAAGACTACACCCGAGGTACGCGTAGAAGACAGCAAGCAACACACAAACGTCGAAGCATGTGGTGTAATGGCGAGTTTTACAAATAAATGTGGAAGACGCTTGCGGGTGGCAACAACGGTACGACAATGGCGCAGATTGATGATGTCGTACCGAGATGAGAGCGGAAGCTTACACGGCAAGCTTCCAAACGCGCAAGACGCGTACGGACTGCGAAGGTTTCGGTACCACAATTCCGGAGATATATAGATCTCGTAGGGTATGGCGGCGAAAGCTACGTATCTGTCTGTTCTTCCCATCTATTCTGGCGCCGTTGTACCAGCATGGGTGGCCCGAGGGCAGGTTGTATGCGATCTCAATCTTGAACGAAGCTAGCAAGCACATAGTATGTGAAGAAGCTGTATGTTGCTACTCGCAGGATGTGTGGCAAGTCGGGGATTTTTTTATGGTCTGATGCTCGCATGCTCGTGTCATGCCTTCAATATCAACTCCGGCGTCTGTGCGGACTCCCCGCGAAGATATAGGTCTCAAGCAACAGCGATCGTGGGATAGCCTTTTGTGCAGGGTCCCACGTGCACGGATGGCCAGAGGGCAGGTTGTGGGTGGGTTGTGGGCACCCAGAAGGTAGGGGTAAGTTTAGAGGGGTGTTGGGAGGAGGCCCCAACCTTGGCCAAACGGCTTGGTTGTACAAGGACGGATGCGGGAGGTTGGGAGTCAGCCACAACGTTAGGCCACACCTCTTGGTTGTGCAAGAACCGGTCACACAGCCAGGTTGGGAGGCAGCCACAACGTTGGCCATACCACTTAGTTGTGCAAGCACCGATCACACAGGTTGGGGGGCAGCCACAACCTTAGGCCAAACCTCCTGGTTGTGAAAGCACCGATGATACAGGTTGGGAGGCAGTCACAACCGAAGGCCAGACCTCCTGACTGTAGATTGTGTCGGTTCGACGGTCCGGGTTAACTGGCCTTAGTGTACTAGAATTTCTTTTTTTTCCGGCTGGACAAAACGCAACGTCTCCAACACAGATATGAAGATATAAGAGCCCAGGATACGTTGGCACAATGCGTACTAATGAACGAATATACCTTTCAATTTGGGC